>CM030359.1:352666362-352740455 GCA_017893485.1 Hemerocallis citrina | reverse complement strand
AGTGACTAGGGCCTCTTGTTCATTGTTTCTCTAAAGATGTTTTTGACTCTCACGAGTATGGATTCTTTCTACAGTGTGCCCCCAATGAGAGAAGGAGTATCTCGGCCTCGGCCTTTAGGGAGATTTGCTTCCCCGGTTTGCTTGACGTTCTGAGCGGGAGACCTCAGTTCGAGTGCGCCTCTCATCTAAACAGATCTGTAGATCGGTTCCTTGTTGCTTGGTGCTGATGATTTGGCGAAGGTATCTTGACCCCCGGGGGCCAAGAGAGGCCATTAAATCACTTAAAAGGATTATGGACTGAGATATGGTCATGTAGAGGGCGCTGTTCATGACAGCTTTATCGGGAGCTCCTTGGTGCCTCTCCATTGATGGGAGCTTGATTATCTTGTTGAGGCGGATCCAGCTGTTGAGGAAGAATTTGGTCCTCCACAGGAGGAGCTTGTTGACGAAGAGAGTTAGCTAGACGACTTGAACTCACTGCTCTCTCTCGCAGTCTCGGAGGCATGACAATAAGTCTGATCTTTGATGTAGATCTATGTAGTATTCCACAGAGAGCCAATCTGTTGCAGCTTATTGTGGTGTAGACAGCAAACAGATAGTGAGTTTATATTTGAAGAGAACTACTAAAGATCTAATCTTTGATCGCCACCTTAAAAAGTGGTTAGAGCTCCTAAAATTGGATCTGAATTGTTGATTGAACACCGTGAACTGAATTTGATGGACTACTGACACGGCCGATGGACCTGCAAAATTCCTGAAACACCGGGGATGGCCCCGGCGACAGACCCTCCGATGCTCAAGTCAGAACCAGAAAGAGAAAGACAGTTTGAGAGAGAAATTGTCAATTACCTTCTGACTAAGGAAGATGATGGTATTTATAGGCCTAAGAAACAGAGATTGATATGGATCCATTAGATTGATCTGAATCTCTTATCTCATGTTGATTCTCCCCCTTAAGATATAAGACTATCTTGTTTGAGGATAAGAAATTTGATGCACAGCTCTCATGGGCTAGGTGTCTTTCCTAGTGGGCCCAATCTGTCACTTTTAATGGGCTTAAAAGAGGCACATGTTCTTATAGATGAGCCTGAAGAAGGCCCGGACTTGTTAAAGAGACCCGTTATGATTAATCTGGCTATAGAAGCTTTAGGATCTATACTAGAATCATACGACCCTGATTTTCTTTGATTTTTACCATTATCACTTGCATATCTACTTAGTTTACTAACTGTATAGGCTATGTCTTGTCTTGTACAACTTATCATGTACATTAGACTGCCTGTAATTGTCACGCCCCGCTTCCCAAAAAGGAATACGGAATATGGATACGTGACTAAGCCCAGCAAATGATTTTTATCATCCATAAGCTGTCAGGATCTTTACAACATTTCACAAGAATAATCGGAGTCGAAAGCAAGAAAAGTCAACCATGCATGCACATATGAATCAATATACCAACATGAAGTTACTTGAAACAAAATATATTAATCTTAAATAAACCAGATCTGAACAAGTAAATAATCCTGGGTCACATTGCCCAAATACTAAATCATCTAAGTAGCAGATACGTTATTCAAAATAAGCAACAAGAAATAATAATAGAAAAACTCCAGCAACTAGAATCTCATGTCACCAACTCTATCTGGCAGCTGATCTCCAAAATTTGCAATTTAATAAATTGCAGGAAGATGAAAAAGAAAACAAACTCCCGTCAATGCAAGTTACGGGCCGCTTGTAGTGCAGACACAAGTACATGGAAAAGATAAACAAATAACATGGAATAAATATGGCAATAAAATAGAACAACTAGCATGAATCACGAAACAAAATCAAGTAACATGATATACTAACAGGTATAGGTAACATGTATCAAGTGTCAAGCAAGCAGGTAAACATGTAACAGGTGTCAAGTAGCATGTACAGGTAAACAGGTAACAAATGAACAGGTGTGCAGGTAACATGTAACATGAAAGCATGTAACAGGTTTCATGTATCAAGTATTATGTCATGTCAAGTCTTGTATTATTACTATCTAGGTAGCACTTCATGTGTCCCATCCATTTACCACATAGTTGCAACATTCAAACAAGTTACGTTTAGATTTCACAGTTGATTCTATAAGACTGTGTACTCAGGTATCAAGTAATCCAAATCATATACCAAATTCTAAATTATCCAAATGTAATCCAAATCATCCAAATGTAATCTAAATAAGGGAAACACGGGCCCCTTCCAAGTACACTTTTCTATATTGTCCAATACTATATCTTTTCCTTAACCCCGGCTTGTTACTTTTTATTACAAAAACACACATGATCAAGAGATAAAGAGAACAAAATCGGGACAAGACAAGGATGCATGAAGAGCTTATATGATGCAAGGAATATGTTCTAAATCACACAATACAAGAAACAACATGCAAATATTTAAACATGGCAAAATATCAATTCGGGACAGCAAGACGTTGCTACACCAAAACTGAGATTCCCACTATCAAAGAAATGCAAACTTGGATCCATCAGAAGATCTAGAAAATAGAATTCAGTCCAAATCCAGCAAATATATATAAGTCATATAGTATTTCACAAAAACAAGTCTCAAAATATATTTGAATCTAGAAAACGCGTTCAGCCAGAAATCAGAAACTTGTATTCAAGAACAGGAAAACAGCATAAAAACTTACTAATTAAATCCACGAAAAATTTGGGATATTTCCTAGTATGTTTAGTAACAGAAAATAAAGTTTCATAATTTTCCAGCATAAATAGAATAGTCAAGTAAAATCAGAAAACAGCAAGACACGACCAATTTGTAAATCAGGAATCTTAAACACTGCAGTACTAAAATAGCAATATCTTACAAAATATAAATCGAAATCCAGATCCGTCAAAAGGGTGATAAAATAGATACAGTAGTCTATAATTCATATTCACAAAGTTTTTATAAAAAGCAAATAGAATCAGGTCGAAATTAATGTTCTTTACTGAATAGTATGAAAATTCTGCAATTATAGTGGTTGTTTGCAAGTATAGAATAGTGTATAAAATTTATCAATTAAATCCACAAAAATTAGGGGTTAATTACAATCAAGTCTAGTTGTACTTAGCAAAATATTGGATCAAAATATTATCTTTATCATCAGTAGAAAAATAATTTACCATACAGAATTTATATAAAACCGGATCTGGAATTTTAAATACATCTATAGTAAAATAGTCATAACTCGAAACTCATAAATCAAAACTGAGATCTGTCAGAAAATCTAGAAAATAGACAGAATTGTCTATAATTCATATTCATAATAAATTTTAATATACTGACCATAATAAGGTCTAAAATACTGAACAAAACAGGGAACCGGCAAAACAGAAAATGTCCTTCATGCACAAAATCAACTAGTTCATATGAAACTCATCCAAAACACAACCAAACATGAAATATGGTATACTAGATGTCCAAGCAACATGGTATAGGGTATTTTATAAGTCTACAATAAGTTATACTACAACTAACACAACCAAGTACACGACATCATACAATATTCATGTACACATCAAGAAGTGGTCATCCCTAAGTTATTTCATGTCATGGGTGTCATGTGGCAACTACGAGAGGTTAAATCACAATAGAGACGAGATCAACAAGGTTTCACACAAGAATTGTCTCTAGAACACAACTACACTATAAGCGGTATTTAGTACTTGTATTACACAATGGAAAGAATACATGTTACTTGCCTGAGAGACGAGAAAATCGATGAAGCAAAAGCAAGAATAACGGGAATGGCTTCCTGGGCAACGAACTCAACATGAACAAATCACGAACAACTAACGAACCCACGAACAAAAACTCGAGATCACACGATATCAACACACGCACATCAAGCCAAGCAATGGCAGTGGTGCACTGCGTCGAGAGAACGGATAGCGAGCGGCGAGGGAAGGCAGCATAGCGCATTGCTGTCTGCTGCCTGCTGTCGATGAAAGAAGGAGCACGGGGTGATGTGACTGAGGTGGTTGTCGCGATTAGGCAGTACAGGGGGGGTCGCACACGAATGTCGGGATAGCACTCGGGAGCATGGGGGAGGGCTGACGGCTGAACAACACAGCAGCTAGGGGACAGCCGACAGGATGACGGCGGACAGGCGGCGCACTGGCTGGTGCTGTGCAGTCGTGGCATCGGGAAGAGGGTGCAAGGATATAGTGGCTTGTTGGCTTCGGGCTGAGCAGCGCAAGGAGGAGGGCGGCGACGACAGGAGGTCGCGAGGGCGGCACTGTGGCTGTCGTTACTGTCTGGCAGCACGACTGGGGATGTGCTGCGTCGCTGCTATGTTGATGGGGCGTCGCGACAGGAAGCACAGGGCAGAGGGAGATGGGTTTAGAAGGAGGTCGGGGGTGATGAGAGGAGGATGGGACGGCAGCGCAACAGGGAGGATGGAGAGATTGGGAGTGCGTCGGAGGTGGAGAGGGAAGGTGATGGGGAGGTGCAGATGGTGTCGCACACAGGAAGAAGGGGAGATAGCGGGAGGTCGGGAAAAGGGTTAGAGGCGGCTGGAAGATGAACAGGCGGGGGGGGGGGGGGGGGGGGTTATATATCAGATGGTTAGGGTTTGAGCTAAAGGGGGTAACGGGTAGGGTGTAAAACAGGATTAAATAGGTTAAGGTTAGGTGTTAAATAGGTATAGGGTTAAAGGTAACGGGTTTATAGGGTTTTAGGGTATTAGTGGGTTTGGGTTAAATAAATGGGATTCAATAAAAATAACGGGTTTGGGTTTGATTTTTATTTGATTCAATAGGAATAAAATAGGGTTTAAAATCAAATAAAAATAACGGTTTTGGGTTTTAAAAACTAATAGGAAAATAAATAACTAATAAAAGGTAGGTTTATATAACAAAATATAATTTGTAATACAATATGGAAATTATGTGAAATAACTACAAGTACAATTTACAATAGAAATATATTTTACATTAACAATCCAGGGTAATAGTAATAATAACAATAATAACAAAAATAACAATAATCATAATAATAATAATAAAATAAGAATAACAGTAATAATAATAATACTGATAAAAATAATAATAATAATAACAACATTAATAGGGTATAAAAATCATCGTAAATAGTTACAAAAATTATTGATAAAAAAATAAACTTTAGTAGGAGATCCGTCAATACATTTTAAGAAAAAGAATTTAAGAACAGAAAAAAAAATTTACAAAAAAAAATTCAAAAATCCGAAAATATACAGAAAATACGTTTTTGGGAAAACATGGGTTATAGTAATTCTAGAGTATTCAACTTGAGAAATAATCTCCTTCATTGATGTTATATCTACTTAGTTTAGAAACTGCATAAATGTAAAGTTAGATCTATCGGGGTTCTGGCAACTCCAAAATTATCTTTATTAAATTTTCCCAGAAAATTATCTATATAATGGACTGTCTTAAAACAAGCTCATCTAATGTTCTTGTGATTTTAATCCCCAATATAACATCAGCAACTTCCATGTCTTTCATGTCAAATCTTGAGTTCAACATATTTTGGTTAGATTTAATCATCTTGTCATTGCCTCCAACAATAAGCCTGACATCTACATACAAACATATTATGACATATCTACTTTCTGTGTCTTCGAAATACGCGTATTATCACATTCATTGATTTTGAAACTATTTGTCATCATGACGTTGTCATATTTCTCATGCCACTACTTTAGATCTTGTTTCAAGTCATACAAAAACTTCACCAGTTTACATACTTTCCTTTATTGCCCTGGAGTCGAAAAACCCTCAGGTTGCTCCATGTCGATTTCTTCATCTAAATCTCCATTAAGGAATATTGTTTTCATATTCATTTGATGTACTTCAAGATTGCGCAAAGCTGCTATTGCAAGTACCATCCTAATGGAATTTTTTCTCGTCCCTGAAGAATATGTATCAAAATAATTCAGGCATTCTTTTTGTATGTAACCTTTAATTACAAGCATTGTCTTGTATTATTAATTGATCTATCAGCTTTCATTTTTCTCTTGAAAATCCACTTGGAACCTAAATGTTTACTACCTGGTGGAAGATCCACTAATTCTCAAGTATCATTTTGCAAGATATAATCAATTTCCTTCTTAATGGCTTCTTTCCATTGAGAACCATCACTAGAGTACATCGCTTCTTTGAAAGTTTGAGGTTCACATTCAAGCATAAAAGTCAAAAAATCTTGACCAAAAGTTTTTTATGTTTTTGTTCTTTTACTGAGTCAAGGTTCCACCATAACTTCTTTATCTTGGTCATAACTATCTTCACTGATAGTCTCGTGTGTTGGTTTGGAAGAACTTGGTTCTTCCCTAGACTTACATGGAAATACTTCTTCAATGAACGATGCATTTCTAGACTCAATTATCGTGTTCTTTTGTATATCAGAAATATTAGATTCATACACCAAGAACCGATAAGCACTATTATTTATGTGCATAGCCAATAAAAATACATATTTTAATATTTTCACTTTCTGAGGTGGAGGTACTGCCACCTTGGCAAGATGTCCCCACATTCGCAAGTAATTGTAGGCTGACTTTCTTCCTTTTCATAGTTCATATGGATTTTTCTCTTCTTTCTTTTTGGGTACCTTATTTAAAAAGTAATTAGCTAAAAGAATAGTTTCTCCCCATAAGTTTAGTGGCAAACCAGAACTTATTAACATTGCATTCATCATTTTCTTCAAGGTGTGATTCTTTTGCTCAGCAACACCGTTAGATTGAGCTGAATAAGGTGATGTAGTTTCATATATAATCTCATGCTGAGCACAAGTGTCAGCAAATGGCGATTCATACTCACCACCTCAGTCACTTATAGCGCCTTAATTTTCTTATTAAGTTGATTCTCAACTTCATTTTTATAGAGAACAAATTTCTATATAGCTTTGTCCTTATAAGCAAAAACACATAACAATATTTTGTGTTGTCATCAACAAATGTAATACCACATCTTGTTTGTGTCATTTTTAAATCACAAATATCACTGTGAATTAAATCAAGGATTTCAGTATTTCTTTCAACACTTTTAAAGGATGATCTTGTTAGTTTTGCCTCAACACAAGCTTCACACTTATATTTAGAATCAATTTAAAATGTTGGTATATGATACAAGTTAATTAGTTTACGCAAAGTATCCTAATTAACATGTCTTAGTCTGCTATGTCATAAATTGGAACACTCAAGCATATGAGTAGAAGAGCTAGCTTTATTGATATTCTTGATCATAGTCATTACATTGAGTTTGAACATTTCACCACTCATGTACCCTCTACCAGCATACATTCTACTCTTAGACAAAATAAATTTGTTTGACTCAAACACTAAGAGAAATTCATGATTATTAAGCAAAGAACCAGATACCAGATTTTTACAGATTTAAGGAACATACATACATTGTTTAGAGTCAGGTCCTTTCTAGAAGTCATCTTCAAGATCACCTTGTCTTGGCCCTTGATTTTTGAAGTAGCTAAATTCCCCATGAAAATCTTCTCCCCATTCTCCAATGGTTTGAAAGTGGACAACATTTCTCTGTTAGAGCACATGTGGCGGGTAGCTCTAGTATCAATCCACGACTCTTTAAGGTTTGAACCCACCAAGTTCACCTTCGAGAGCACAACTGAGAGGTTGATTTCAGAAACATCTTGGTCAATGTCTTCTACCACATTGGCTTCTCTGTCATGTTCTGTTTGGGCAGTCTACAATCAGTAGATTTGTAACCTAGCTTGTCACAATTGAAGCACTTGCCTTGAAACTTTGCCTTTTTGGAGATTCCTCTTTTAGGCCCCAGTTTAGACCTTTTTTAATTGTTGTTGTATTTCTTGGTTTTGGAACCTTGACTATGTTCCACCACGTTTGCTTTGCCTGCATGACTGTTGGCCCCTATTTTCTCAGATCCTCTGTTGTCTTCTTCAATATAAAGTCTGACAATTAGATCCTTAATGTCTTCTTTTCGCTTGTGCTTCCGGTAATTTTTGAAGTATTTCCAACCAGATGAAAATTTTTCAATAATACATGCTACTTGAAAGCTTTCACTCAAGATCATACCTTCAGCGTGTATCTCATGCAGAATTAGCTAAATTTCTGCAACTTGACTGATCACTGCCTTGGAATCTACCATCTTGTAATCAAGGAAGCGGCTTTCTTGGCGCCAGCATCCTTAGTCGTATATGTGTGGTCTAGAAATTTCCATAGATCCTTAGTTGTTCTCTAGTCAATGTAAACATTATACAAAGAGTCAGCTAAACCATTTATTATGTATTTCTTCTTAAGTAATCAGCATTTTTCCAAGCATCCACAACAACGATGACTTGGTGATCTTGCTCATCTTCTTTGAGATTATGAGCTTCTTCATTCAAGAATCTTGTGAGATTCAAGGTGGTTAAATAGATTATCATCTTTAGTTGCCACCTCTTAAAATTATGTCCGTTGAACTTCTAGGTTTTTCTCAGTCTCAGACTGAGACATGTACAGCGGTAGGCATTATTGGTGCTCTGCCACAACAACGGCTGACAATTGAGATGTTTCAGTCACAATAACGTTGTCTGATCCAATTGTCATTTCTAAAAACACACAATAAAAGTGTAAATTCCTAGTTTAAAAAAAAGGAATACCTCAAAATCAGCAAAGAAAAGAAGAAACTAACTTTTTTTAGTTTGTTATAAGAAATGAGTAAAACGCAAGTATTTTGTTTTGACTGATGAGGTAACACAAAAGATGTGCAGGTTCTGGTTTTAGTAATGACATTTTTTCTTTCCATTCTCAGTGAATATACTCATTTGCAAGAATCAATAATCCAATTAATTGGTAACTTAGAAAACCACAACCAAGTTTAGAGTTCCATAAATAAACACAAAACAGAAAAGTGTAATCTTCAAAGTATTAATAAGTTCATACTCAATGCAACCAATATGAAGAGCCAAAGAGTTCAATGAATAATGAATTAAAGAAAATTAGTATAATGGGGTTAAATTTTTTTTTAAAAAAATTGAAACTATTTAACTTTATACTGAAGAGACCTTGACAGGGTTCCATGAATGACCTAGTTTCCAAAATCCCACAGGTCCAACCAACTCCAAAATCCAAACTTTAACAAAGCCATGGATAATCTCATAATTTTAGAGAATCTCTAACTATCTTTGAGAGAAATATATACATAGGAGGAGAAGGTCGGAGAGAAATATACATATAGGTTCTAACTGTAGAAATTTTCCATATTTAAAGGAGGAGAAGGTCGGAAAGACGAAACATTGCATTGCAAGCTTTAAACTAATTTAATATGTCGTTCTAATAAAGGGGAAGGTCGAAGGTATATACTATTGAAATCAGATTTGGGAAAAATCATGTTTTTTTCTTCTTCTGTGTATCTCTTTATGTATTGTTACATTCTTAGAGAAGGGGTCAATTTGTTACAATAGATTAAGGAGAAAGTTAAGGAGATGAGATATTTGAGGGAATTTGTTTCCTAATTTATAAGAAATAGAATATACAGCTCATACCAACTATATTTTAACACTCTTTCTCAAGTTGGCACATAGATATTGAGCATGTCCAACTTGTCCACAAATTTCAAGAAGAGCTTATTCGAAACTGTCTTGGTAAGAATATCTGCGAATTGATCTTCTGACTTCACCTTATATAATTTTCGCATCTAATTTCTCCTTGATGAAGAATCTATCTACCTCTACATGTTTCGTCCTATCATGTTGAACTGGATTGGCAGCAATATCACACACAGCTTGACTGTCACAATACACCTTAATAGGCTCATTCTGACTACAACATAAATCATGTAACAAAAATTTAAGCTATAAAACTTCAGTTATACTCAATGCTACTCAGCAATATTCAGCATCTGCACTAGAGTGTGCAACGACATTTTGCTCTTTGCTTCTCCATGTAACCAAATTTCATCAAACAAAGATAAAGTACCATGAAGTGGAGTACCTATTATCAACAGATCCTGCCCAATCGGCACCAGCATGCCTCAACCTTCAAGTGACCATGTTTCGCAAACAAGACCCATTTTTCTGGAACAAACATTATATATCTCAGAATTCTCATCACTGTATTCATATGTTGTTCATGAGTTGTACGCATAAACTGACTCACCACACTTAAGACATATGACAAATTTGGCCGCGTATGTGCAAGATATATCAGTCATCTTACCAATCTCTGATATCTCCCTTTATCACATGTCACCGATTAGGATCATTCCAAAGTATTAGCTCTTCTTCTAAAGGTGTGTCAATAGGCTGATAAGCAGTTGTTGCTGCTGATTTTGGTGTGGGAGAAAATAGATGAATTTGTGGATTCTTGAAGAAAACAATAAAGCAAACTTGTTGACCTGCACAAACGTGTTGACTTATTTCTCGCTGCTGCCGCGAACCTACACAGAGTTCGATATACCGGGATGGATCCCGGCGACGAACCCTCCGACGCTCTTGTCAGTAATCTGAAAGATTAAGAAAGAGCTTTAGGTAGAAAAAGATTCATTACCTTGTCACGGTGGGGGGAGGGGTATTTATAGTCGCCTTAGGAACCAATTTCGATATAAGGATAAATCTCTACTTCCGGATGTTTATGGATAAGATGGAGAGGTTAGACTCGTTTTGTGATAAGAGGGACAGTTGAAACTCTCTTAGGGATAAACA
Organism: Hemerocallis citrina; assembly: GCA_017893485.1. Classification (NCBI taxonomy): domain Eukaryota; kingdom Viridiplantae; phylum Streptophyta; class Magnoliopsida; order Asparagales; family Asphodelaceae; genus Hemerocallis; species Hemerocallis citrina. Next base: position 352,729,766 of record CM030359.1, on the reverse strand, counting down.
TGAATTTGAATCACTCTCTATTCATCTGGGTTGGTTTGTAGCGGGTTGCTACCCATACCTAGTAGGGCAGATCCATTTTTGGGCTATTTGGTTTTGAAGAAAGACCTAGTTCCCATTCGGACCGGTTTGTAGGTGAAATTACCGTTTTACCCCTGAGAGCTTTAAGATTCGTGCATGATTTGTACAGTCCCGATTTAATCCTATTTAAGCCATATCACGAGCCCCCCACTCCCGAAGACTGAGTTTTAACAGCCTTTGAGGAGTAGTTTTGTTGTTCTAATGGCGTATGGGATTTTATCGGAGTTCCTCAAGGGGGTTTGGATCTTCCTCGAGGTAACGGTGCTGAATTGAGCTTGTAAAGTGCCCAACATTATTCTTGGAATTTTCTGGAATTTTCTGATTTTTTTTTCTAATTTTTAAATTATTTTTTGAATTTCTTATTCAATTTTGCGCAGTGGTGATCTATTTTCAAAAAGTATTAATTAATTGTTCTAATTAATAATTATTCACCTAGGAGCTCAAAAATATTTCCCCGAATTCATAATTATTTTTTAGAATTTTAAATTAATTTTTCTTGAATTTTAATCATTTTTCGCAATTTTTAAATAATAAATTCGAATTATAATTAAAATAAAAGAATTAATCATATGAATATCGACGTGGTGCGAACTGGAGCGTCGATCAGGCTGTGGTGCGATTTTTGAGGTGATCTAACGGTAGTTATGAGATTCGTGTTTCCCCGTCTTTCGTTCGGGAACACGTCTGTTCAACGCATTGTGGCGAACATTGCATCGAACGTGGCAAACGATAGGCGAGCGACACGTGGCATGTATGTCGTTGACTGGTCAACGTGTTTTGCCCATTTTTCGTTCGGAAACACGTCTGTTCAGCGCATTGAGGCGAGCGTGGCAAACGATGTGTCGAACGTAGCGAACGATAGGCGAGCGACACGTGGCACGTATGTCGTTGATTGGTCAACGTGTTTTGCTCATATTTCATTCGGAAACACGTCTGTTCGACGCCTTGAGGTGAGCGTGGCGAACGGCGTGGTGAACAATGTGTCGAACGTGGCGAACGATAGGAGCGCGACACATAGCACGTATGTCGTTGACTGGTCAATGTGTTTTGCTCATTTTTCGTACGAAAACACGTATGTTCGACCCCTTGAGCCAAGCGTGGAGAACGGTGTGGCGAACGATGTGTCGAACGTGGCGAACAATAGGCGAGCAACACGTGGCACGTATGTCGTTGACTAGTCAATGTGCTTTGCTCATTTTTCATTCAGGAACATGTCTGTTCGATGCCTTGAGGTGAACGTGGCAAATGCATGTCGAACAGCAGGCGAGCGGCATGTGGCTCTTATACCGTTGACTGGTCAATGCCATTTTGCCCGGTTTTCGTTCGGGAACGCGTCTGTTCGACATATTGCGGCGAGCGTGGCGAACAACAGAAGAGCGACATGTGCAAAATAGATCGTTGACTGGTCAATGCCATTTTGCCTGTTTTCGATCGGAACATCGTCTGTTTGGCACGAAGTGGCGAGCTTTGGCAAGATAGAAAACAAACTGTGGTTATGCAGGGCGAGCAGTCATGTCGCTTTGTTTCTGTGACGTTTCACATTCTAACATTTTTTCGTTTTGCATTCTGACATTTTTGTCGTATTGCATTTTGAGTGCTTGGGATTCCGCGCTTCTTGGGCCTCCTAAAGCCCCATTGCGTTTGCGGCCCAAGCCCACCAAGCTTTGTTATAAATCCCCCCTCCCTTCTCATTTCTCCTCACTTTTCACTTTCACCCCACCTGAGAATCTCTCTCTTTCGGAGCTTGGGCGAAGTGTCTGGTACCTTTCCCGTTTTCCGACGAGCTTTCCAACCGGGGCTGTCAAATCATCAGGTAATTTATTTTTAATTTAAGAGATGTCTAGGGTTTCCTCTGGTGAAGAGGCCTCCCCCTCGGGTCGGGCTGAAGTGCCCCCTCCGACCTCCTCTTCTAAGGTCGACAAGGGGAAGGACGTCACGATTCTGTCTTCACCGGTGGTGGAGACCATTGTGGAGAGAGACCGAAGGATGGGCGAGTTCGGAAGGCATTCGATCGTCGTATCTCACCTGGGAGGAGTTCGCCAATACAATGCTGAAGAGCTGAGGCATGTCGAGCATGGCATGGAGCGGTTCTACGAGGAGAACGAGCCACGAGAGTGCACGGAGGCGAACGATGTCATTAGTGTTCTTTCTGAAGCGGAACTGCAAACCAATAGGGAGTGCTACTTGATCCCTCTGGAGTTCGACCTCATTCTCCCAGGCCCCAGGGTTAGGTCTTGCTCTTCGTTCTCTTCTGATACCTGCATGTTTCCCTTCGACGCCTTTCACGCGGGGCTCCGTTTACCCCTTCATCAGTTTGTAAGAGTAGTGCTGCAGTGATACGGCGTAGGTCCGATCCAGCTTATGCCGAACATATGGAGACATGTCACGGGGTTCATGCTTCACTGTCAGGCCATGGGTATCGAGCCTCGACTCAACGTACTCCGTAGGTTGTACAAGATCCATCAGAAAATGCGAACGGAGTACCGGCTCTATCTGACCGCTCGGAAGGGTACGGAGTACCGGTTCTATCTGACCGCTCGGAAGGGTGTCAAGTTGGTTGACAACCTTGATTCAGTGAAGTCTTGGATAGATAAGTACTTCTTGGTTCGGGGCAAGAGGTCGTGGGACATCCCCACGATATGGAGAGAGGATGTGCCAAAGAGGGCAAAGATGGAGCCAACCCTAAGCCCCGAAGAAGACGAGTTGGTCGGGATTCTCTTGGATCGACCCACATTTCATTGGAAAGATATCTCGGAGGAGAGCCTCTTTGGGGGAGGCCTTAGCCTGATGAACCCTAGTACGAGTTCTTTATGTTAGTCGCCACTTTAGTTTGTTTGAACCCTTCAAATCTTTCAACACTTGTCTTTTTCTTGCAGGAGACCCGAAGATGGACTTTGACGACATCATGAACCGGCGTTCGGCCCTGAGCAGCAGGCAGGTCGATGACAGGAAAAGGAAGCACACAGTCGCTCGGCTGTCGCCGTCGAAGGTTGGAGGGATCGAGAGTAGCTGTAACTTCCTGTATTTTCAAATAATTAAATTTGTTTTCACGTGTTTCGCACATGCAAATTAATGTATGTTTTTGGCTTTAAAAATTATTCTTAAGTCATGAACAAATATTTTCTTCTCTTTTAAAAGCATATTATTAATTCTTAGGCCTAATGGTCTAATTCTAGCCCATCTAAAATAAATTAATCAATTAATTAAGAGCTCATGGATTTTAGCCCACCTAAACTAGCCCACTACTTAGTTTTATTATTAATTAAGACAACTTGTAGAGTAGTCATGATCAAATAACAAATAAATTAACAATTAAATGAACAAACAACTAGTGTGCCTGTGATGGCACGTGCATTGCACATGCACGTACAATGGGACAACAAGGTGAGGCCGGCCATATGCTTAAGTGGGAAAGATGGAGAGAGTGGAGAGTGGTTACTTGATAATGGGTAGTTCTTCTAACTCCCAAATGTATCCTAACCCTTCATCCAAACTCATCTCAACCCTTCATTCACTCTTGAGATGTGTATAAATACCCCTCCCTTGTCACTCTTGTCATTTGCATTTAGAATTTTCAAAGAGAAAGAGAAAGAATAAAGGGATTTGTAAGGAAAAGATTGAGTGAGAAAAGAAAGAGAGTGCGTGTTTCCCTTCCATTAGAGGCCGACCAAAGCAAGAAGAGGAGGAGAAGGCTCGGGTTCATGATAAGCTAGAAGGAGGAGCTCAATTTTGCATAAGCTAGGAGAAGACGGGGAGACGATCGTGCTTTCAAGGAGTTCTTTAGGAGTTTTTCTTTGTTTCTTCAATAAGGTGGGTGATTTCTCTACTTCTAATATAGATACCATGTTAGGAATTTAATTTATGAATATGTTAGAAACAAATCGAAAAAATTGCCATATACTTGCTTGAAAAGACTAGGGAGAAAAAGAGGAAACTCTTGTTTGTCTACATGAGAAAATTTGTAAAATGAATTGAAATTTGTTCATTAAGATTTGTCATGATGTTTTATTAATATACTTTCATGTTAGAATACATATAAATTGATGAATCATGCATGTTTGAAAATTGTGCTTGTAAATGGATTGTAGAATGCAAAATAACACCCATGGATTGTGAATTAAATAGATTAGCATGGAAAAGTTACATTAAGTGTTAAATTTTAATTGTAATATGTGATTAGTATTATATTCCCTTGATTGTCAAATACATTGTCTCTTTGAATCATAAGAAATGAGTTAGTTTTGTAAAAGATAAGATTAACATAAGGGCATTGACTATGTTGAAGAGTGAAAAAAATTGTATAAACACATTGTGAATAAATGGTAAATAGGTAGATAAAAGATTCATCTAGAATAGAAATTTCAATGTCGAAAAATATACTAATGTTTCACTTTTCAAAAAAAATAAGAAGAATAGTTCTATTATATTGCTGAAAATAAGAATTTGCAAATTAGATAAATATACTATACTGTTTTTCAAAGAAATACATTCTGGAAAACGATTTAGATTTTTAATAAGTACAAATTGATTGAAAAATCGGTTTATTAAAGGAAGAGTTAAATACAGTACGGTTTATACAAAAGTATTTAACCATACTTGTATCGGTTAGTCACTCAGGACCAAGTGGTCGTTGGGTGCGCTTTGGGTCTGTTACTGTAGCTGGGCAGAGGCTCTAGTCTTGGGTTCGAGTCTTGAAAGGGGCTCTGTTTTACTGAAATTCGATTTTTAATCAAATCCTGAAACCATACTTTAAATATAATTCGAGTCCACCTTATATCAGTTAGTCACTCAGGACCAAGTGGTCGTTGGGTGCGCTTTGGGCCTGTTACTGTAGTAGGGCGGGGGTGTTGGTCTGGGTTCGAATCCGACCCTTCCCTTTTGTTTTTTCTTGGTTTTTGATTTTTTTTATATAATTCGAGTTTGGGGGTATTTTATTAGTTTTAAGAGTATAAAAAAACTGAGAAAAATACTAATATTCTTCTAAAATTACCTAGACTTCATGAAAATTATTTCTACAATATTTGACATATTATAATGAGAATTAGAAGTAATTTTGGGAAGAAAAAATTAATAAATTTTCTTAGAATATGACTTTGATTAATTAAAGAAAATGAATATTTTGAATATGAAGAATTTTTGTGTAGAGATTAAAAACGAGATTTTCAATATGAAAAATTTGAGTAAGTTAAATATGAAATTTGATGTTTAATATATGCAAGTGTGCATGGGAAATGAGATAAAAAGATCATGTTGAAATGTGAAAATTTGTGAGTATAGACACTCATTTTTGGTGAACATGAAAAGAGATAGAAACTAGAGTTTAGCTAAGTCCTTACATCGGCATGAATGAAATTTTGAAAGAGAAATGTGATAATAAAAAGACCAAGATTGGGTCGTGGTTAACAATTGATGTTTAAGACTGATGTAGAGGTAACGCTAATTTTAGGGTGTTAATTTTATTCATGATTCAAATATCTAAGGACTACACTATAGTGAAGATGTGATGAAAGTAAGAAAAAAACATAAGTATGAGGGTCTCGGATCTACGGTGTGATAGTGTTCACAGGATGTCTATATGATGCGTCATGTCATGACATGAATACATCTCCAGAATTATCAGGACCGTGGCGACGCTTGTGGGGTGCTTGGTGACTACGTAGTGCCATCGTTCCATGGCGGATGCGAATTGTCTGTAGGATGTCTGCATGATGTGTCATGTCATGACGTGGGATTCCCCTCCAGAATGTCTGGACATGGACTCCTACCTCATAGAACATCTAGGATACTTACAGTAGTTATTGTAGTAGTTAAACTCATAGCGAGGGAATCAACCCTAAAAGATGAAGAACGGTTAAGGGCTTGCCCTCGGATTTATGTAGAATGGGATGCATAAGTTCGAACAAGTGCACATTAGTGTCATGAAATAATAAATAACTGCATTTAAGACTAAGTGCACATTCACACACGACATCAATAAGATAGTCCCCCTTAGTTTTGTTTGTGAACAAGTGTGTGCTTTCCAAGTAAGAAAAATTGATGTATTATATCCTAGCGTCAATTGTATGCAACTGATGTACCCACAGTTTCCATGCAGGACAAAATGAATGAAAGGACTAAAGAATGGATGCTGCTTAAAGAAATGTTCAAATTTTTATCTATTTCATGTATCATGTTGTAATTTTATTTCCGCTGCGTTGATGCAAACATTGTTGTATAAAAAGTTTTAAATTCTTTGTAAAATTGTATGAAGTCAAGTGTAAAGATCCAGCGGAACTTCGAATTTAGGCTTATTTGGAATTCGAGGTGTTACAGTAGCGCTACTCCTGTTGTGGACATGGAGCCCACGCCTGTTACTACGAACGTTCCCCCACTGGCGGACTTCCCTATTTCGGCAGTGCTCGCCCTCGAGGCTCCTCCTGTCACGGCTGTGGCCGAAGTGGTCCTGACCAACGTGCTGAAGAGGATCTTCGTCCCCGACTGGCAAGTCCGGAGGCATGATGGCTTCCTTGGGGATTCATCGAGTTGCATGGACGTCGTCCGAAACTTTGCCACACCGAAGGACAAGGCCTCGATGGAACACGGGACCGTGGGAGACTCCACCTTAGAGATTGCCAAGGCACAGATGACAGTAAGTTCTCGACGTCTAATTTCGGCGGAGACTTTGTTTTGCAAATTTTCTTCCTCTAAACTTGGGTCTTTCTCGTAGGCGATCTACCACTTTAGTCAGTTGCTGGGGCAAGTGGCGGAGCAAGAGAAGGAGCTGAGGGCCTTGCGAGACCGAGAGAAGATTGAGTGGTCGAAGGCCAAGAAGGAGCTGGAGATCAATGCTAGCAAAGACGTAAACTGCTCAGATCACACTGCTGGAGGCAATGCTAGCAAAGACGAAAGAGGTCGCCACCTTGGAAAAGGAAGAGGCTGCCCGGGAGATGGCTGCAGAGAGAGAGAAAGCAGCTGGTGAGAAGGAGGCAGTTGTACGAGAGGCTGAGGCCGCTGCAGAGAAGAAGGCGAGAAGCCGACGACGCTACTCGACTCGCTGGCTTGGATACATCTACGAAAATGAGGCGACAGCAACACAGCGCTCGCAGACCTTGCATGTCGCTTAATAGAAGCATCCCGCTCCCTAGGAGGGGCTATGGCGGGATTTTGTAATCTTGTAGTCTTTGTCTCACATGAGTTGCGTCTTGAATCCTGTAAATAATGTATGAGTTTTTGGTCTAGAGTTAGACTTGTATCCCAAATCTTGATGAAATGATATATTGCATCCTTTGATCTGGTAACGAGCATTTTCGATGAGTTTGTGTTTGGCTGACTTTCTGAAGAGGGGTTCAACGGTTGTAGGAGCAATTCCGAATGGTGAGCTATTTTGTACTCGCTCATTCGCAAGTAGCAAAAGTTGTATCGAACCAAGTGTTGGACTCCGAACTTGTCATTTTAGAGAGCATCAACAGTTGTAGGAGCAATTCCGAATGGTGAGCTACATTTTACTCGCTCGTTTACAAGTAGCAAAAGTTGCATCGAACCAAGTGTTGGACTCCCAACTTGTCATTTTAGAGAGTATCAACAGTTGTAGGAGCAATTCCGAATGGTGAGCTACTTCGTACTCGCTCGTTCGCAAGTAGCAAAAGTTACATCGAACCAAGTGTTGGACTCTGAACTTGTCGTTTTAGAGAATATCAACAGTTGTAGGAGCAATTCCGAATGGTGAGCTACTTTGTACTTGCTCGTTCACAAGTAGCAAAAGTTGCATCGAACCAAGTGTTGGACTCTGAACCTGTCATTTTAGAGAGTATCAACAGTTTTAGGAGCAATTTCGAATGGTGAGCTACTTTGTACTCACTCGTTCGCAAGTAGCAAAAGTTGCATCGAACCAAGTGTTGGACTCCTAACTTGTCATTTTAGAAAGTATCAACAGTTGTAGGAGCAATTCTGAATGGTGATCTACTTTGTACTCGCTCAATCGCAAGTAGCAAAAGTTGCATCAAACCAAGTGTTGGACTCCGAACTTGTCGTTTTAGAGAGTTTTTTGTAATCCCCAAGGTAGGACAACCAGGATACTTAGAATAGAGAATTTCCAGGAGGTCAATCACTTTTATTGAAAACAACTAAACGGATGCTTCTAAGTTGCGATCCATTATTACACTTAATAAAGAAAAGAAACAAGCTTTAAAATGCTTTAAGAAGAACGCTCTAAGAGAAGTTGCCTAGAGCAGTGTTCAAACACCCTCTTGGTACTTCAACAAGTGCTCTGTGTTCCATGTCCTCGGCACTCTCTTGCCTCCCGATCTTCAAGTTGATAAGCGCCAGGGTGGACAACTTTGGAGATCTTATATGGTCCTTCTCAATTGGGTGCCAACTTGCCTTTCTTGCTGGGGAAAGAAATTGATAGCTTTCTGAGCACCAGATTTCATTCTTTGAGATTAGTAGGGTGGACTCTCTTGTTGTAGGATTGCTCGATCCTACGTCGATGGATTTTTTGCTAAATCGAGGATCTCTCGCAGATCTCATCAATGTGGTCCAAGTTGCCGCGAAGCTCGTTCGCGTTTTGCTCTTCGTTGTAAGCAATCAAGTGGGGGGATGGTAGACCCACCCCCAGAGGGATAACGGCTTCGGATCTGTGATTGAGGTTGAAGGGAGATTCTCCTGTGGGGGTCTTCTTCGTAATGCAATAGCTCCAGAGCACATTTGGGAGTTGCTCTACCCATAATCCCTTAGCCGACCTGCTCAGTCTCTTTTTCAGGCCGGAGAGAATTTGTCGATTGGCATTCTCTACCTGACCATTGGACTGTGGGTGGGAGACCGAGGAGAATCGTTGCTGAATGCCTAGGTCTGCGCAAAAAGTGCGGAAGGCCGCCCATATGAACTGGGTCCCATTGTCTGTTACCAAGATTTGAGAAACTCGGAATCTGCAGACAACGTTTTTCCAAAAGAAATGCTACACTCTATTCTTCGTGATCGTCGCTAGGGCTCTACCTCGATCCATTTTGAGAAATAGTCGATCGCCACAACAAGAAACTTCAGCTGGCCCGGCACTGGAGGGAACGACCCGAGCAGGTCCATTCCCCACTTTGCAAAAGGTGTTGGACTAGATAGAGAGGAGAGCTGAGCTTGCGGTAGGCGGCAGATTGTTAAGAATTTTCGGCAAGGGCCGCATTGGCGAACGTGTTGTTCGGCATCGCGAAGAAGAGTAAGCCAGAAGTATCCATAGTTCAAGGTTTTGCGGGCGAGGGTCCTAGCTCCCAAGTGCGTGACACACATTGCTTCATGGACCTCCTTCAAAGCATACTGGGCTTCTTCGGGGGAGAGACATCTCAGGTAGGGTCTACCGTCTACTTGAGTGTAGGAGTGTTTGTACATGACTCCCTCGATGAGTGTGTACCGCTCGGCTCTGGTTTGGATCTTTTGAGCCTCTTTAAGGTCTAAGGGAAGGGTCCCATCTCTGAGGAACTCGAGCAGAGGCCTCATCAATTCTCCCCGAGTTGTAAGGGCAGCGTCTCCATTGGCTCGGGGCCTTCTTCCTCGATGTTGGGCCTCAGTAGAACTTCTATTAAGACAGTTCGTTTGAGCCCTTGGAGGGAAGAGGAAGCTAGCTTTGAGAGGGCGTCTGCCTGCACATTCTCTTCACGGGAAATTCGCTGGAGCTGTGCATCCTCGAAAGAGACCATCAGTTCCTTGACTTTGGCCAAGTACTTGGCCATGCGACTGCCTCGCACTTCGTATTTCCTTGATACCTGGTTCTCCACCAGCTGTGAGTCGCTAAATATCTTGACACGTTTGGCCCCAGCCTTGCGAGCCATGCACAGGCCGGCTATAAGGGCTTCATACTCAGCCTCGTTGTTGGATGCCCGAAAGTTGATACGGAGTGAGTATTGGAGGATGAAATCATCTGGACCAGCCAGTATGACTCCTGCTCCACTTCCATCGGTGCACGAGGACATATAAACATACACTGCCCAGAATGGGGGTTCCTCTATCGCTTTGCTGGCGTCGGAAATTGTGCTCTCTATTATGAACTCCGCTAGGGCTTGAGCCTTGATAGCGGCTCGAGGCTGATAGCTGATATCATGCTGGCTCAGCTCGATGGACCACTTCATGAGGTGCCCCAAGGTCTCGGGCTTGTGGAGGACTTGTTTGAGCAGCTGGTCGGTAAGAATGACCACCGAGTGAGACTGGAAGTAGGGGCAGAGCTTTCGGGCCGCCATGACCAAGGCATAGGTCATCTTCTCTAGCTTCGGATAACAGAGTTCAGCATCCCTAAGGATTTTACTCACGTAGTAGATAGGCCTCTGCATCTTGTCTTCTTTTCTTACTAAAATAGCGTTGAGAATCTGCTCCGAAGCGGCGAGGTATAAGTAGAGGACTTCTCTGGGTTTTGGTTTGCTCAAGAGTGGGGGGTTGACTAAGTAGGCCTTGAGCTAATCAAAGGACTCTTGTTGCTGTTGCCCCCACTCAAAGCCTTTAGCCCCCCTGAGGGCCTTGAAGAAAGGGAGGCATTTTTCTCCGAATTTGGAGAGAAAATGCCTTATCGCCGCGAGGCGCCCTGGTGAGTCTCTGCACATCTTTAACACTGGAGGGGAGAGCCATGTTGAGTATGTCCTTGATCTTCTCGGGGTTGGCCTCTATGCCCCTTTGGCTGACCATGAACCCCAGGAATTTGCCAGACGAGACACCGAACACACACTTGTTTGGGTTCAATCTCATATCGTGTCTCCTCAACACGTTAAAAGCTTCCTGGAGATCAGAAAGATGATCCGATCTGCTGATGCTCTTCACCAACATGTCGTCTACATAGACTTCCATGTTCTGCCCAATCTGTTCCTTGAAGACCTTGTTAACAAGGCATTAATAGGTGGCACCGGCGTTCTTAAGCCCGAAGGGCATGACCTGGTAGCAATACAGACCCTGGTCGGTGATGAAAGAGGTCTTCGGAATGTCAGAAAGAAACATTCTTATCTGATTGTTCCCAGAGAATGCATCCATGAAGCTTAAGAGTTCGTGGCCCGAGGTTGCATTAATCAGGGCGTTAATGCTCGGGAGCGGAAATGGATCTTTGGGGCAGGCTTTGTTTAGATCCATGAATTCAATGCAGATCCTCCAGCTCCCGTTGGCTTTCTTGACCATCACAACATTGGACAGCCACTCCAGATAGTTGACCTCCTGTATGAATCGAGCCCTAAGGAGTTTCTTAACCTCCTCCTTGATAGCCTGCTGGCGCTCGGGGGCAAATTTGCGTCGCTTTTGCTGAATAGGTCTGGCCCCCAAAGCGACACTAAGGTGATGCATAAGGTGCTCCTCGAAGATTCCCGGCATGTCAGTCGCAGTCCAGGCGAAGAGGTCTCGATTTCTCCTTATACACTGGATAATGTCGGAGCGAACGGGAGGGGGAAGGACTTGGCTAATCTGGAATTTTCGGGTCGGATCTCCTTCTGAGAAGGCCACCTCTTCCAGCTCATCGACCGACTCCGATGTAGGTGGGCTACTCCCTTGGGGGAGTTCAAGAGCTTCAAGGGAGAGGACCGGTCCTCGCACCGAGGTCATGTAGCATTTGCGGGCCGCCTCCTGGCTCCCTCTGACTTCTCCCATGCCCGCTGTGGTAGGTAATTTCATCTTCATGTAATAGGCCAAGGGTATAGCCTGGAGAGCAGCTAGGCCTGGTCGGTTAAAGATGGCATTGTAGGCGACTTTCACAACCACCACCACGAAGTCCATCGGCTCGGTTCGGGTGGTTAGAGTTTTTCCAGCGGTTACGTCGAGAGCTATGACACCCTCGATCGTCACTAGGACTCTTGTGAACCCGTGGAGAGTATAACCAGTGGGCTTGAACCAATCCCTGGATAGCTTAAGACCTTGAAAAGCCTCGAGAAAGAGAATGTTGACCGAACTCCCGTTGTCAACAGGACCTGGTGCACATCAAAGTTGGCCATGTGGAGGTTTATCACCAATACATCACAATGGGGCGTTCGGACGCCCTCCAGATCTCTATCAGAAAAAGTGATAGGGACCCCAAGGCCTCTGGGGGGAGGATGGTTTTGCACGGAATTTAATTCCCATACGAAGGCTCTTCGGGAGGAGTTCAAATCTCCCCCCATCAGGCCTCCGTGTATGAGATGTAGTATAGCCTAGACTTCAAAATTCGGGGTTTCGGCCTTCTGCTCGGTTCGCTTATTAGCCCCCCTGGGGGGGGAGTAGGATCTGCCCTGTCTTTTCTTACGAACCTAGAGAGTTGCCCTCTCTAGATAAGGGCTTCGATCTGGTCTTTAGGGCTCGACAGTCATCCGTGTCATGGCCATGGTCTCTGTGAAAGCGGCACCACTTGTCCATGTTCCTCATATTGCCCGAAGTGTTCGTCGCTAGAGGTGGTGGGAGAAGACCATCTTTCCTGACCTCCATCAGGATGGCTGAGACACTTGCGTTGAGTGGAGTGAACTTCTCGAAGCGGGGAGGAGGGCGATGCTGGCCTCCGTTGTCCTTCTAGGTGCTTCTTAGCTCCTTCTTCTTCAGCGCCCTTCCGTTTGTTTCCGGAGGACAATCTCTCAAGAGCAGGGCGGGAGAGAGCTTCTTCCGCTCGGATGTATTTCTCACTCCTGAGCAGGAGTTCTGAGAAATCCTGAGGAGGCTTCTTGGCAAGGGATCATCTGAGGCTATCGTTAGCAACATTGGATTGGAAGGCGGCATAGGCCACGGACTGATCCAGGGAGGCGATGGATCTAGCCTCTGCGGTGAAACGTTTAACATAGTCTCTTAGCTGCTCGCCCTTCCTTTGATGAAGCAGTAGCAAAGAGGTGCCCGTCTTTTCGGATTGACGGCTACTCACGAAGTGAGTCAAGAAGAGGCCTTCGAGCTGATCGAAGGAGAATATGGAGGCCGGGGCTAGTCTTGAGTACCATTCCCTTGCAGGCCCTTTCAGCGTGGCTGAAAAAGTTTTACAGAGAAGCGCGTCCGATGCCTTGTGTATCATCATGAGAGTTTTAAAACTCTCGATGTGGTCAGCGGGGTCAGACTCCCCGATGTATGATTCAAAATGAGGGGGCTTGAAGTTATCTGGGACCGGTGCCTCCATCATGGTCTGGGAGAATGGAGGCTTGCTGGGGCGGAAATTCCTTGCCCGTAGCTCTTCTTCTCTGTACAGTCGGCCAAGTTGCCTCCCCATCTCGTGGAGACGGCGGTAGACCGAATCTTCCCTTCAGTCATACCTTGCTATGGCCCGGGATTCGTCCTCGTGCGGAAGGGGACTGGGAGTGCGATGACGATAGCTCGGGGCAGGTTGATGACTGGGAGTACGGCGCCGATAGCTCGGGGCATAGTTTAAAACTGCTTTGGCAGATGAAATAGGACTAGGTTGCTGTTTCTATTTTCTCACAAATGGCGCCAATCTGTTGCTGCTGATTTTGGTGTGGGAGCAAACAGATGAATTTGTGGATTCTTAAAGAAAATAATAAAGCAAACCTGTTGACCTGCACCAACGTGTTGACTTGTTTCTCGCTACTGTCGCGAACTTGCACAGAGTTCGATACACCGAGATGGATCCCGGTGACGAACCCTCTGACGCTCTTGTCAATAATCTGAAAGATTAATAAAGAGCTTTAGGTAGAAAAAGATTCATTACCTTGTCACAGTGGGGGGAGGGGGGATAGGGGTATTTATAGTCGCCTTAGGAACCAATTTCGAGATAAGGATAAATCTCTACTTCCAGATGTTTATGGATAAAATGGAGAGGTTAGACTTGTTTCGTGATAAGAGGGACAGTTGAAACTGTCTCTTAGGGATAAAGACGAATTTGAATCACTCTCTATCCATCTGAGTTGGTTTGTAGCTGGTTGCTACCCATACCCAGTAGGACAGATTCGTTTTTGGGCTATTTGGTTTTGAAGAAAGACCTAGTTTCCCATTCGGACCCGTTTGTAGGTAAAATTATTGTTTTATCCCTGAGAGCTTTAAGATTCGTGCCTGATTTGAATGGTCCCGATTTAATCCTATTTTAAGCCATATCAGCAGACATTCCCACTTTTTTCAACAAATCAAGAGCATCATTTCTTTGAGACAACAAATACCCTCTTTAGAGCGAGCAACTTCAATACCAAGAAAATACCTAAAGGGGCCAAGATCCTTCATTTCGAACTCTTATGATAAGTAACTCTGTAATGTCTTTCTCTGCTCAGGATCATCTCTAGTTACTATAATATCATCCACATATATAATAAGAGCAATAAGCTTACCTTCTTTCCCTTTTTAGGAACAAAGTATGATTTGAATTACTCTGACAATATCTGAATATCCTCATTGATTGTGTAAATCTCCCAAACCATGCTCTTGGCGACTGCTTGAGACCATATAGTGTTTTCTTCAAACGACACACTTTATCTATGTTGGATAGGTCTGTTTGAGCTTGGTGATAGATCCATGTAAACATCTTCTATCAATTCCCCATGCAAAAAGGCATTCTTCACATCAAATTGGTGTAACAGCGAGTCAAGATTTACAGCAAGTGACAATAGAACTCGATCTGTGTTAAACTTTGCCACATGTGTAATGTTTCATCATAATCAATTCCATAAGTTTGGATGTACCCTTTGGCAACCAACCTTGCTTTGTATCGCTCTATTGAACCATCAAACTTATACTTCACCGTATAAATCTATCTGCATCCGACCGGCTTCTTTCCAGCTGGTAGTTCGACTGTCTCTCCAGTCTAATTCTTCGTCAAGGACTTCATCTCCTCATCCATAGCTGTTTTCCACCTTTGGTCGGCTAAGGCTTCCTGCACACTGATAGAAATAGATACAACAGAATTGATTCACAAATGACTTATTTGATTCAGACAATCGGTGAGTGGATACATAATGACTTATGGGATACTTGACATTACTAGTGGGATCAGGATCATAAGTAGGTTTTTGCATACCTCTAGTAGTACGATTCGGGAGTTCCCTTTTTGGAGCTTCGGACAATGATGACGATTGATTTTGGAGTTCTGACGGTGCTGATGGTGGAGAGGACACTAGCGACGGCATGGATCCTGACGGCTCATCTTCGAGGAGGTTCGGCACCGATTGTCTCGTAGAGGTCTTCTCTCTCAACCAAATCTTCTTCCCCCTTATCCAAATCTTCATCTGAGTAATCGCCATTACTTACATCCAGAGTTTCACCCCTTGTATCGAATTGTTCACTCTGAATGGTAACCACTTCGTCATAGGCAAGAGTCTGAACTTCACTTCGATACTCCCCATAAAGTTCAACCTCAGAGAAAAAATACATCTTATTTTCATGGAACACAACATCCATAGTCACAAGTATCCATTGAGTTGGTGGATAATAACAATGATATCATTTCTTATTCGTTGTATATCCCACAAAAACACATCAAACAGCTTGAGGAGATGAACAAATGCGACATACCCAAACACACGAAGTGGCAAGTTGATGACAGTTGGTGCATTCACTACTTCAGTGAATGCCTAAAATGGCATGATGAAATTTAGAATACTAGATGGAACTCAGTTGATTAAGTACATAGCAGACGTAAGAGCTTCTCCCCAATACATGAGTAGCATATTGCCATGAATAAGGGAAGCACAGACCACCTTAAGCAAGTGTTTGTTTTTTCTTTATGCAACTCCATTCTGTTGAGGTGTATACGAGCACATAGTCTGGTGAACAATCCTGTGTTCTACTAAATATTGTTGCAGATTCGAACTCAGGTACTCGCCACCATTATCGCTCCTAAGAACTTGAATCTGCACTTTATTCTGAGTCATAACTCGCTTGTGAAATTTTTGAAACAAACCACTAACTTCACTTTTAGACTTCATCAAACAAATCCAAGTCATACGAGTACAATCATCAATAAATATCACAAACCATTTTGCTCCTCCAAAAATAGTATTTTTGGATGGACCCCAAACATTAACATGAATAATCATAAATGGAAAAGAGATTTTATTTAGAATTGGAGAAAAAGAGACACAGTGACTTTTTGCTAGTTCACACACATCACACCGAAAACTAGAAACATCCAACTTCGAAAATAAACTTAGAAATAATTTATTCAAATAACCAAAAGAAGCATTCCCTAGATGTCGATGCCCTATCCAAATCTCTGATTTCTTCTTCTCCCCCTCGGATCCTTCCATAAAAAGAGCTTGAGTCAACTTGCTTGAACTTTCATATATCAAGTCCAGGTAGTAGAGCTTCCCGTGTCTAATCTCATAACCAATCATCTTGCGAGTCCGAATATCCTTAAACACACAATAAGAGGGTCAAAAAATTACAATACAGTGTAAGGCAGTAGTTATTTGAGCAACATATAACATATTAAAATTCAAGAATTGCACAACTAGCATAGTATCTAAGGTTAGGTATTTTGTGAGAGATATGGAACCTTTGCCAGTAACGGTGGCAGGATCTCCATTGGCAGTGGACACTCTGAATTTGGTGGATGGTTGTAAGGTTTTTCTAGAATTAAAAGTCATATGAACGGTAGCGCTCGAATCAATTATCCATGCATTATTCAAAACAGAGGCAGAAACATTAAAGACCTTACCATCATTACCTACAGTTAACTAATGCAGAGGCTTGTCCATCACTCTTCTCGGCTCCATCGGCAACTCCAACGGCGAAAGTGGGTTGGTTGCAATTCTTCTTCCGAGTATCCCTATTATGATCCCAGTTCTTCGAGTAGTCGATAATCTCATAACATCGAGATTTTGTGTGACCGATCTTACCAAAATGAGTACACTTCCTCGACTCATAAGATAGTTTTGATCTAGATTGACCCGGGTGGCTCTTTGAAGAACGGTTCTGAGCCACCATTGCAGCTGCATAAGAGGGTTCTGAGGAATTGTTCATGGTGCTTTGTTAGCAGGCCTCACAGCAGACATATATGCATAAGATGCCTCAAGATCAAGAGTGGGATCCTTTCGCAAGATTTCTCCTCGAACCTGTTCAAACTCAGCATCCAATCCTGCCAAGAAGATATGAATTCGCAAGCGCTCGTTCAATTTTCGATATATTTCAACATCATCAGGATTCTTCAGGATCACCTTGTCACGGTGGTCTAGGTCTTGAAAAGTCTCAGTTAATTCTCCATAATAAATGGAGAGTGAACTGCCATTTTGCCTTGCCGAGAAGACTCTCTGGTTTAGAGCAAATACTTGAACCTCATCGGTTCCATCATAGAATGCCTCTGTGAGGGCATCCCAAACATCATGAGTAGTAGGTAATCGAATGTACCTCTTCAAAATCTCAGGCTTCATGGACATCACTAACCAGCCTTTAACTTTCTGATTATCAACATACCATTTGTCATATGTAGCATCATTTTCAGCAGGAGCTATACTCTTTCCCTGAATATACTGGATCTTTTCATGTCCAGAAATATGCATCTCCATCAACTGAGTCCATACAGTATAGTTGGTTTCATCAAAAGTTATTCCAACATTAATAACAGAGTTGTCGGAATTTACAATAATCGGTGTACTATTTGTAGTGTTCGAAGATCCATCAGTTTGTCCCATGGTGTTGATACAAACAAAGAACCCTACACAATTTTTGGTCCGGGTTCACTGTGTATTAGATCTTACAAACAGTGCCCAATTAATAGCGAAGATCTTGGGTTTTTGGTCAGTGATGGCGGCAGCAACTGTCGACAGTGATGCACTGTGATGGTCTGGAGTTTTGGTGGCAACGGAGAGCAGTGGCTTCGGTGGCACTGGATGATCTTGGGTCGGGTGCGCAGGAGAGGGCGGCAAGTGGTAGCAGTTGTCGGTGGCGACAGTGGAGGGCGACAGTTGAGTGGCAGCGGTTGTTGGTGAGGTGGATTTGGGTTGAGGGCGACAACGGAGCAGGAGCGGCGCTACGGGAGTTGGGGTGTCGGGAGTCGTGCGGTGGCGACTTCAGGGTTTGGGGATCGCGCGGTGGCGACTTTGGGAATCGATGAGGCTGATGAACGCCTGCCTCTTGTTTTTCCTCTTCTTCACATAGCCTAGGATATTCTAGGCTCTAATACCATATTGAAATTAAATTTGGGAAAAATAATATTTTTTCTTCTTCTGTGTATCTCTTTATATATTGTTACATTCTTGGAGAATGGGCTAATTTGTTACTATAGATTGAGGAGAAAGTCAAGAAAATGAGAGATTTGAGGGAATCTGTTTTCTAATTTATAGGAAACAGAATATACATCTCATACCAAATATATTTTAACATATACAATATAACAGTTACTGGTGCACCAAGCAAATTTTCTTTATATGTTGTTCTTTAACCTACTCCTGTACTTTTTAGTTATATTCTTTGTCATTTTTAAGTTCTTGTATTATTTGTGTGAAAAACATTGTCATTGTGCCAAAACTCTGAGGTTAAAGTATTGGTTGAGGGTTTTTTTTATGTATGCTAAAACCCCTCACCATTTGACTATTTTTATATAGATCTTAGACAAGGTAAGTGCTCATCAAATTAAAAGTTGGTCGAAATTAGCCAAATTTTGGGTGATTGCATCAAACATCTTAATCCCCCATTAATTATGTGTCACAAGCGGAGGATCCCATGTTAGTTGATCAGATATCATGCAAAAGATATTGTCACTAAACCAAAACTTAGAAGTTGTAATGAGGTAGGATCTAGCTAGCGGAAACATTTATGTACAATGTTTTGGGCCATTGCATGAACAAGTAAACTAACAGTCCGACAACCATATAAATGAAACTATCATGATGAAATTATGATTATTGAGATAGATACTCTCCATCTTATTACAAACTAGTAAGCATCACATAATTATTATTTGTTACGTACGCTATACTCCAAACTGGCTGTAGTAGTCCTGTAGTGTGCAATCTGATCATTCATTTCATCCACTCATTATCGCCATTGATCATGGCATTGATGGTTTTGCCCCCAAAGCCTTGCCAAGAAGTTATGAGGGAGTGGATGTTGGCATCGAACCAGAACCAAAGGGCAGACTGAAATGAAAGGGTCTGGTTTAAGGCCAAGGGTTTCAGGGGCATTCAGGCCGTCGAACCCAAGGGCCTGGTCTGCTGGGCCGTAGATGTAGTTCCAGGTGAGCTGGAGTTGGCCCGACCGAAGTATTTCTTGGAAGGATTGCATGGATATTTTTGAGATTCTGGTGAGTTTTTGTACGTAGCAGTAGGGTCGTCATGGGTAGCTTGCTCGTCTATGTTGCAGAAGTCGATCTGCAGGTCAAGGAGAAATTAAGATGACTATGAATAAGGTAAATAATGCATATATATACAAATTGTATATGTGTAAAGGACATCTGTGATGTTAGACAGTATCACCAAGGGGGAAAAGTAGAATTTAGTGTTTGATTTAATTTCAAAGTTGTGTGCACCACAGGCATGTATTAATGGTTAAATGGTCGAGTTGTGCATCTTAAATCATATTTTTCTACTTCGTAATTAGGGTGAACGGGGCTTGGAAGATAATTTAGTGCACTTGTTAACCACATGTCTAGCCATTTGTGAAAATGAAAGAATCCCAGTGCACAAATAGATGGTTGAAATGTGCGAACTTGCCTCCTCCCCTCTCAGTGTGTGCGCACTCTTATCTCCTCAATTTGAGAGGATCATTCAAGAGCATGTGCTCTATATAAGAAATCATAGAGTAATTTAGCAAAGCCTAACTAATATCTAAACAAATCAGTTTAGTGCAAAAAATATACCTAAACAGATCTTAATATATAAAGTTTTATTTTTCTTTTTATTTATATTAAATCTTAATATATATATATAGTTACATATCTTGATCAAACCAAATTAAGAGAAGATCAAAAAGAAGGAAAGAAAAGAGAAAATGCTTACAGCCAATCATGTGTGGCATGGGCAAAGAAAGCAGCAATCTCTTTCTTAGAATCAACAACACTCCCACTAGACCCAAAATCTTTGATATGACCCTAGTGCATTTAGAGCCCACTAGACCCAAAATCTTGATATATCCCAAGTGCATTTAGAAATGCTCGGCTAGTATAAATCCCTCTACGAGGGCAATTTCCCCTCTGCCGGGTTAGCAATCCCGTCCAAAAATGCCTGAATCACTACATAGCTCACCACGACCCTGCTGCAGGCATGCTTGTTGCATGGGGGCAGGACTGGCAGCCATCGCCGCAGTAGTCACTGCCACAGCCGCAATATCCATATGCAACAATCCCCAGATGCGCACCCACAGTTCTGGGCTGCAACCAGGAAGATGGCTAGGGTGATCAGAGCTAGGGTTGGGGTGAGGGCTAGGGCTTGAATGTGGCTCAGTTTGATAGCCATGTCAAATTGCTATGTCGTGTTTGTAGTGCCTAACAACGCCCACTAGACCTAGATGCACCAAAAATAAGATTCCACCACAAACACATGATCTCACAAGCACAAGAACACAACAATATGCAGAGATAACTAATATTTTTTATTACTCAAGAAATACAAAGATACCAAGATATCTCACTCCAATCTCTCCCTTACCTTTAGTAGAACTCGGCACAAGCACTCCTTTGAGGTTGTTTTAGTTATTCACATCTAAACCATAGGATTTACATCTATATTTAAGATAAACACAAATCCAGCCAATTGAATCCAAAACCCGCAACCCAAATCTAATCAGCGCCGCTCGCAGCCTGCACTCTTAATGCGGTCGACCGCAATTAGACTATGTAACCCCCGTTCCCATAAATAAATATTTTTTGAATAGCTTCCCTCGCTGTCGTCGGCTTCCTCTTGTGCAACATCACTCCATCATCTCCTGTGATTATGGGCCGTTCGATGTGATCCGTCCGATCCTCCATGATCATCATCTAGCGCTTGATCAAATCACAGCCGTCCGATCGTTGATCGTCATGATCTTGATGATCATCATCATGATCCGTTGATCTTGGCCATTGGATTTGCATTGATCATCATCACCATCATCATCAAGATCTTGATCTCGACCGTCGGATCTCTTTTGATCATCGCGATCGTGATCATCATCTTGATCTTCAATCTCAGCCATTCGATCGACCGATCACACTTGATCTCGGCCCTTAATCGTCTCGATCGTCTCGTTTGTCTTCTACTTGGTGAGTTAAATATTTGACTCACTTTTTGTTCTCATTCATCAAATTATCAATCATGGTATATTTACTCTTTTGGCACTCTTCTAATTCTTATATGTTTTATGTTCGATCTCGGCCGTTGGATTCGCTTGATCTTCATCTTGATCACCATCTTGATCAATGAGATCCGTGCCCGATCGTGATCATCATGATCATTTGCTAGTCGCCGGGATTCTGATCCCGTTATTCTCAAATTATTGGATCTAATCGTCATCTAAAGGCAAGTCATCTTACTCGAATTGTATTGTATGATGTTCGAGATCATTTATTGAATTCTGCAAGTAGATCCATATTGAATATCGTATATTGTTATTATTATCTATCGTTGGGATACTACGGATTTACACGAGCGAATCCAAGTAGTAGTCTTGACTTCGTGCCATCTTTGTCTCCAATGTATAGAGAATCTTACATGCATACATATAGCTATTGAATATAGGAATATGGATTATTATCGTATTTCATGTCATGATATCTCACAACAATTGTAGATTGCATACTAGTATTGATAACTTATATGATTGATGTTAGTGTATTAGTTGTTTGGGATTAGTAAGATTTTGGGCATTTCACATCTTAATACCATGTTCACATAGGAAGGGCTTGCTGTGATTTATGATTGTTAATCCCCAATTCATCGTCCCTAACTTTTTAATCGTTTTATTCAAAAACAATATATTGAAACCCTAACTTTGTCGTGTTGTTTCAACCTAGATAATGTCACTTAAATCAGTCATTTTTTGAATATGAAGCGTAGCCCTAAGTGTCTAGTTGTCAATAACATCCAGAATTTTTGAATTCCGAGTTACGGTTTGAGAGATATCGCAGTTAGTCTGCTGCTGTGTCGTACAAATACCAAATCCTAAAATCTACTGTCACACTTTGATTCACAATTAATTTAACCATGCTACCTATAAGATAATGACTTAAAATTTTGCATGCTGATACTATACACATGAGAGAACATCCCCTAATTTTTCTGGAATTAATTAATGCTATTTCAATCCTATTCCATATGTATAAACACAACTTTACAAATTCTGGCTGAACACAAATCCTGTATAGTTTGCTATTTTGATACATGTTATCACAACTTTTATGTACCTTAATTATATGCAGTGGAACCGGACGGGAGTCTAGTTTCTAGACCTTCCGATGGATCCACATTTGCTATCCTGTAGCAATGAGAATTCTGATTTTGGTACAGCAACCTACAGCTATCCAGAATTGAGTTCCTATGTTTAATAACATACAATTGAATCTATAATATTATATTTGGTGCATTTAATTGTATAGAGTACATTGCATGATCTTAGGGTTGTGTAGTCACCTTTTCTAGTGTCCCTTATTAATCGAATTATTGCATATTAATTGAATAAAGAATGTTGATCAAGCCAGGGTTAAGGGTTGACTAGGGTAGTTGATGACATAGTGACTGTACTCAGGAGTGTGGGGCCCATGTTTCCCATGTATTATCGTTAAATGGGACTAAGTGCCACGTCAAGGATTGACGGGGGCCACCTCTAGGACCTACAGGGGCCACCTCTAGAACCCATCACATGGAACTAAGTGCCACGTAGAACTAAGTGCCACGTCAAGGATTGACGGGGGCCACCTCTAGAATCCATTACATGATCGTGTTATTATTGAAATGTTATATTGTGCTGAGTACATGAACTATAGAATCTACCACCTTAGTCTAAATGAAATTGATTGTATGCATAGAATCTGTAGTATGGGATGCAGTAGTACGTGCATTAGCTAGGATTAAAAAATAAATAATAGACTTAAGACCTTCATCACATTGTCATTGCATATTGTCATCCCTATTGAACAGTATTATCGTTATTGTTACCATTATTGTTATTATTTATCGTCATCGTTATAAATCATTGTTATTGCACATTGTACTGTTATTGCTTTGTCACTGTTCAAACACTATTGATTTCATCGTTCATTGAATTCATCGTTATACCGTTATTATCATTATTCTCTGTTACTCTACTTGTTGTCCACGATTTGCTCTAAGGACATTTTCTTTTCCACTCTAGTTGTTCTAGTTACAGGTGAATAAGGAGAATTACCAGGAGGCATTGGTGAGCAGTTCCTCTAGGATTGGAGCAGGAGCCTCTCGAGCTATTTGGTAAATTCTTATATTCCAGATGTTGGGTTATTTTGATGTTGGTTATTTTTATGCTTAATATCCAATATTGTTATTTATGTGATTATTCTTTCATTGCATGCGTAGTTGTATTACTTCTTGTTTATATTGTTGAGTTGGATCAATAACAGCCTATGGATGACGCAAGTCATTCGCTGGGTCGTGTCACGTGCTTGCATTCCATATTTTTGGAAAGCGGGGCGTGACAAACTATGTTAAACCAGATAGATTGGGTAGTCGATTGCCTTTCTGGCAGTTGACTACCCTCTTAATGACGGTCGACTGTCAAGCATGACAGTCAACTATCAATTCCACTTTTCTTCTACTGCTGTTGTTGTCTTCATGTCTTCTCTTTCTTCGAGTCTTGTGCTTGTGTGTTTGAGTACAATTCCTAACAATCTCCCACTTAAATCAAATACACAATCTCCAAAATAATTGTATAGTTTTTCTCGCATTATCTATGTCAGTCTCTCATTCATTCTGAAAGACCGAGTACCCTTCACTTATGAAGAGCACCCCCTATCCCTCCACCACGTGGAGGGTACAAAGACCCCTCATGGGCTCATGAAGGATGTACCACACCATTTATCCCATAGGGCACAAATAATGGAAAAACACTTCTCCCTTTCCACCATGTCGGATCATGTGTCACAAGAATCCCCAATTCGCAGAATCTCCGTTATCATCGGATATGGTTCAAAACCTTTCAAGGCCAAGACACCTTCTGCACTCGAAACCTCCATGGATGACACCTTCACAATATCTGCAGACTGTAAAACATCACTTACAGCCCCATGATGACCAACTCGGTCATACTCATAGACAACACCCCGCATATCAATACCAATGCCCTCAACATCACAAGAGCGACTCGATGTTTCCTCCATATCATAAAGACTCCTCATTGCATCAACGTCATGCTCTCTTCTAGGATCCTTCTTACCATGACCATCACCTCCCACTAAATGTGCAATCTCTACATCTGCCCCACAACTCAAAGATCTCGGTCGTATCCCACACAGCCTATGTCTCGATTCCGGCCGAGGGTCAACTACAGTAGAAGGACACACCTCGTCTCGTAGCAAATACATCGATCTCTCACTATTCCCTCTTGCTAATACTTCTGAACCGACAGTTATACATCACTCTCCACTACCAAATGTACTTAACAAACCCTCTTTGTCTATCATACTCGTCGAGATAAGATTTTCTCTCAAGTTTGGGACGTCTCCCGTCTCCCGCAAGACAATACTCTTACTATCACCGACTTTCACGCGAACAATTTCAATTCCAATATTAGGCACCGCTGACCGTTACCCAATACTGCATCTTCGAAAGAACCCTTTATGTAGTTCTCAAACACCTCCCTCCTCGAAGTGCGATGAAAAGAAACACCTAAATCAATACACTAGTCTCGTGTGTCCAACTCTACCCTTGTTGATAGACATAACTCATCACCAGTTGTATTCTTGGTCACCACATTGGCTTGCACTGACTATTCTTGCTTCTTCTTTATAAGAGCATTACAACTATGAATCATGTGACTCCGCTTATGGCATTACCAACACTCAGTTCCATCATCATCATTGTTGTCTTCAAATCCACTATCGGACTCACTTCTCTGATTGTTTCTTCTTCGACTTCCCTTCGATCTCTCATGCATCTTAACTGAAAGTGTGGGATAGCTTGAAAATGATGAAAACTCTCTACTTCTCTTCATTCTCACCTCCTCGCACATGATGCTGTTCACAAAATCTTGCAGAGTCGTCGAACCTGTCATAGTCCATGTAATAATTTGTTCCACCATACCATAACTTATCGGGTAGAGTAGATAGGAGTAACAATGCATGTCATCTTTCTAAAAACTTCAATCCTACAGCTTCCATATGGTTGTATATCATAAAATAATTGTTTACATGTTCCGCTACTAAAGCTCTTTCTACCAACTTCATGTTAACTAATTTCTTCAAGTGAAGAATTTGATTAGATACAAACAGTTTCTCATACATATCTGTGAGAATCTCTACAGCCTCTTTCGTGGTCTTTGTCTTAAAGATATGAAATAATGCTTTCCTACTCAATGTTAACTGAATCTGCCCAAGCATCTTCTGATCCAAACAATTTATGCCGCCAAAGATCTTCGCATCGATCATTGCTTGATGCACCTTTCGGCTTCTCATCAAACAACGGACCACCATCTAAATTTTCCACACCGCAAAATCACTTCCATCAAATCTGTCGAATTTCAATTTGCTATCGGTCATCATGAAATCTTAAGCTCTGATACCACTTATAGTGTAAAACAACGGCCACAAGAACTAGATGCACCAATAACAAGATTCCACCACAAACGCAAGATCTCACGAACACAAGAACACAACGATATGCAGAGATAACCAATTCTTATTATAACTCAATAAAAACAAAGATACAAAGAGATCTTACTCTAACCTCTTCCTCACCTTTGGTAGCAATCGACACGAGAACTCTTTTGAAGTTGTTTCAGTTATTCACATCTAAAGCCTATGATTTATATCTATATCTATTGTAACACCCTAGTTTTCATTTATGAGATTTTGTGATTTTGCATGTTGTGCACGTATGCTTTCATTTGTATAATTTCTTTTATAAAATATTTTTATATAAGTATTTGTTCTCTTTATTTTTCCAAATATATATATATATATATATATATATATATATATATATATATATATATATATATATATATATATATATATTCTCTTTAAAAGCCTAATTAAAACCTAGGCCTAATGGTCTTTAAGCCCACTCTATTTTATTAATTAAATTAATTATTTTACCCATTAGTGAACCCATTTACTTTAATTCTCTTTTGAAATGGTCTAACTTGTAGTGTAGACTAATTTAATGGATAATTAATTTTTGGTCACTTGAACAAATTTGTAAATGGGGGACACTAAGTGGTATGTGCATGCAATGGAGTGTGCAATGCACACCCTTTCACCATGGTCGGATAGGATAGGGAGAGTGGGAGAGATGGGAGTGGTGGAGAGTTGGTTACTCTCATCATAGGAAGTTATTTCAACTCACTACTTCGTCTTGGCCCTTAATCTCTAACCATTTGATCTAATCTTGGCCCTCCATTCACCCTAGAAAATTGTATAAATACCCCCTCCCACACTCTTCATTCTCACACTTGGAAGAAAAAAAAATTGAAAAAGAAAGAATAGAAAGAGAGAAAAGAATACAAGTAGTAAGGCAAAAGATTGAGGAGTTGTGAGTTGAAAAGTGTGAATGTTTTGTGTGAGTGCTTCAACCAAGGAGAAGGAGGCCAGATTGCATAGGGGAGGCTCGGGTTCAAGTTGCAACAAGGAAAAGGCAATTTTCGTTGCTTGATCTAGGAGGAGAAGGCTTTGTTCATTCGTTGTAGGAGATTCTCTAGGAGTCTATTTGATTGTTTCTCTTCATTTAAGGTGGGTGTTTCTCTTAAACTTCTAATTAGACATCATGTTAGGATGTGGTTGACAAATTAAGGAGAAACTCTAACAAATATAACCATGCATTATGAAAATGAGACAAATTGCTATTAATTTGATTATATATTAAAAGAGTGTTAAATTGATTGCCAAATTATGATCTGTTAAATGAATATCATGTTACCATGCTCAATTTTGTTGTGATGTGCTAGATAAACAAGTACATGCTTGTATGTTGAACAATTGAATAAAGAACCATGGATATAGGTGATTTTGATTAATGTGTTGTTAAATGACATGAAAAATGAATTTTTTTTACTGAGATAATTGTACAATATTAATAAAAAATATTATAAGTAATATAGGGAATTTTAAGTGTAATTTATAAGGAGATTATGCTTATTTTCCCCTAAATTCGAAATTGAAGAATAAAATGAAGTAGAGAGCAAATTATGTTGTTTTGTATCAAAAATCAAAATTTATTTTACTAAAATGATATAATAAGATGAAAAATAAAATCTGGAATTTTTGAATGAATTTGGAGAAGAAAAAGAACTAAAAACATTTTGGGAATTTGAAAAACGCAGTAGCACAGTCGACCGATTATATTGAACAGTCGACCGTCCTGATTATTTGTTTTCGAGTTCAAATCTTTTACGGAACAGTTGACCGACCATAGCTTGACAGTCGACTACTCTGATTATTTATTTTCAAGCTTTAGAACCTCGCAGAACAGCCGACTGGCCATGATTAACAGTCGACTAACCTGAGAAAAATGAAATTATATTGTTTATGCATGGGATTGTGTGTGAAATTGAAATTGAATGACTTGATGAATTATGAAAGAACATGAATATACAAATGTCATGAAAATGAAGTGGAAATTAATGTTAATCATGAAAAGAGAACTTATGAGTATGAAAGACTCAAGTTTGTGATTATGAATTGAAATTGAAAACTAGAGTGTAGTTAAGCCTCATACCGGTATTAAAAAAAAATGTGTTGAAATGAAATTGGAGATGAAAAGACCAAGATTTGGGTCATGTTGAATAAATGGTTAAGACCGGTATAGTGGAAAGGCTAACTCTAGAAAATTGATTTTGTTCATGATTCAAATAACTAAGGAGTAGATACATAGTGAAGACATGATGAAAATAAGAGAAAAACACGAGTATGAGGGCCTCGGAGCTACGGTGTGAGAATATTCACAGGCTGTCTTCACGATGTGTCGTGACATAACGTGGATATGTCTTCAGGAGTCCGTACCGCAGGCGACGCTCGTGGGGTGTTTGGTGACTGCAGGTGGTGTCATGTCCCATGACGGAGGCTGAATTATCCATAGATTCTTCACGATGCATCGTGACATGACGTGGGATTCCCCTCCAGGCTGTCTAGATATGAGCTCGTAACTCATAGAACATCTAGGATACTTATCGTAGTTGCAGTAGTAGATTAAGTCATGATGAGGGATTGAACCCTATAAGATGAAGAACGGTTAAGGGCTTGCCCTTAGACCTATGTAGTATGGGATGCATAGAATCTGAACAAGTGCGCATTAGTGACATCTAATATAAACAACTGCATTAAGGACTAAGTGCATTGCACAACACGACATCTATAGGATAGTCCCTTGTAGTTTCTGTTTGTGATCAAGTTTGTGATTGTTTAAGTATTTGAGAATCATTATACTATTCGGCATAGAGAGGATAGCCATGTATAATATTTCGTCGGTTGTAAGCAACTGACGTGCCCACGATTTTTATGCAGGATAAAGTGATTAACAAGACTAAAGAATGCATGCTGATTAAAGATTGATTCAAGAGTTCTACATTTCAATTCATGTAAATTGTTGTAAATTGCTTCCGCTGTAAATATGTAATATAAGTGTAAACTCTGATGTAACAAAAAGTTTTTATTTTCTTGTAAAATTGTACGAAGAGAAGTGTAAAGATCCTATAAAACTTCGAATTCAGTTGTATTTTGGAATTCGGGATGTTACATCTATAGCCCCCCAGTAAACACTAAAAATTAAACACAATACAACCAATTGGATCCAAAAACCACAACTCAAATCTAATCAGTGCTGCTCGCAGTCAACTGCACTCTTAACTTGGTCGACCGCAATTAGACTTCGCCAAACCAGATAGTTGGGGTAGTCGACTGCCCTCTTAATGACGGTCAACTATTAAGCATGACAATCGACTATCAATTCCACTTTTCTGCTGATGTTGAGGTCTTCATGTGTTCTCTTGATGAGTGTAATTTATATATGCTTTTATTACTCATTTTACGTATAAAAATTATGAATTCGTGTTTATTTATTTGAATTTCATCTTATTTCTACTCAATTTTATTTATTTGTTTGGTTTTGAAGGAATGAGATGGATGTTATGATTATGGACTCAAATACACGAAGTTATGGAGCTTGGAGTTGGAGAATAAAGCAAGGCGAAAATGCAGCAAGAACAACACCTAGATCTTGTTTGGCTATTTCGAACCTGAAGATGGACGAATCTGAATTTGAGATCTAAATGAAAGTTTTCGGTCGTCGAGTCTTCTTCGAAACGAGTACTCATGTGTTACAAACGGAGTTCTGTAACTCCGGAAAAATCAAATTTTCTACAGACTACGCACAGAAAATAGCAAGTGGACAGTCGACCGCACACTCGACCGAAGTTGCGGTCAACCGCGCAGTCAACCGTCCCTCTCTCTGTCCAGACCCTGGAAACATGAAGGCCTTGACGTTCGACCGTCCAAAGTTGCAGTCGACCGCGTCGGCGCTGATGTTATATTTTGAATGCGGGTTTCGGGTTTGATGGGCTATATTTTTATGTCTCTTTTTAGGGTTTCTTTGGGGGGCTATATATAGATGCGAATGTGAACTCTAGAGAGGGATCTTGGAGGCTATAGAGAGATTAAAAGAAGATTAAAAGAAGATCTTGAAGAGAAAGAGATTGAAGAAGATGGATCTTGACGGCTTCAAGCAACAACAACAATAAAACGAGTTCTTTCTTCTCTTCTTCTTTTCATTATGCAATCAAATACTATGTTTGTTAGTTACAAAACCATTATGAACTAAATTTATTTTTCTAGGGCTTTGATATAGCCTAGTTTTGAGAACACAATTTTAATTCCATATTATTTTTCTATTTTTTCATGGTTGTGTGTTTGATTTTTGTGTTTAATGCTTATAATTATTTGGCCAACTTTTGTATGATTTATTGGATCATTGAGAGACCGAGAGGTAATTTGTGATTTAGAACTATAAAATTAAACACCATTGATTGAGTAAAATTAGTGATGATTTACCGCGATTGATGTGACTATAAAGAAATTCATAAAACTTAATGAGTCTTCAATTAATTAAATTTGTGCATGAACTATGGCAAACTGTTAGTTGGAAATATTTTTGGTGTTGCTCGAGAGAAAGTATTGAATACTTAGGGGATTTTGGTCTACAACTTGGAAAAATAAATTCTTTATTCACATGGAGTTATAAATTGTGTGGGATAAACTAGGTGAAATCAAAAGCCCTAGAATTAATTTTGCAATTAATAATCTCTTTTCAATAATTTAGTTAGTTCATTAGATTAATTTAAATTAGTTGCTTTCTTTATTGAATTTCGATTTTCCAAATAGTAGTTAATCTAGTAAATTCGGTACTCAGTAAAATAATTAGTCTCTGTGGGTTCGACACTTTTTTCACTTAACTATACTACATGTTGCGATTTTGTACACTTGCAAAATATTCACATCAAGTTTTTGGCGCCGTTGCCGGGGACTAGTTATTCTTTTATTGATATTGAAAATTGCTAGATTATTACTTGTT
This sequence comes from Hemerocallis citrina, assembly GCA_017893485.1. Classification (NCBI taxonomy): domain Eukaryota; kingdom Viridiplantae; phylum Streptophyta; class Magnoliopsida; order Asparagales; family Asphodelaceae; genus Hemerocallis; species Hemerocallis citrina. The sequence continues at coordinate 352,699,149 of CM030359.1, read as the reverse complement.
TGGATTTTTTTTATTTTTTTGTTTTATTATTATTTTACCTCTTTATTTTCTTTTGACTCACTTTATTTTCATTTATTTTATTATTTTTTTTAGTTTATTTTTTTTAATACTTATATTTCATGACATACAAGTATATTATCATGGCGAACGATGAAAACAGGGCTTTGAGAGACTATGCTATGCCCTCAATTAATAGAGCAATATCAAGCATCAAAAGGCCTGCAATTGAAGCAAACAACTTTGAAATTAAACCAGCAATTATTCAAATAATTCAACAGACTGTTCAATTTTGGGGACTATCGCACGAGGATCCTTATGTTCACATTGTAAATTTTCTAGAAATTTGTGCCACTTTCAAGCACAATGAAGTATCAGATGATGCAATCAGATTGAGACTCTTTTCTTTTCACTAAGAGATAAGGCGAAGACTTGGCTAAATTTTCTACCACCCGGTAGTATTACTACTTGGGAGGGACTTGCACAAAATTTCTTGCTAAGTATTTTCCACCAGTAAAGACATCGAAGCTAAAAAATGATATGACCACATTCATTCAATTTGAGACTGAGTCTTTGTATGATACATGGGAAAGGTACAAAGAGTTATTGAGAAAGTTTCCTCATCATGAACTACCAAAATGGCTGCAAATTCAAATATTGTATAATGCTTTGGGAGTTACAAATTGATCTATGGCTGACGCAGCAGCGAGAGGTGCACTAATGAGTAAAACTCACGAAGCAGCCTATGAACTTTTAGTGGAGATGACATCATGTAATTACCAGTGGTCTTCAGAGAGAACAATGCCAAGAAAAGTGACCGGAGTTTTTGAACTTGATCATATTACTACTTTGACAGCACAAATATATTTTATCTAGACAGTTAGGTAATATGAATGTTAATTCTATTCAAACTAATATAATTTGTGATCTTTGTGCAGGAAATCACTCAAGTACAGATTGCCAAGTGGGAAATCCTTTTGCTCCATCAATTACCGAACAAGCAAATTTTGTGTCAAATTTTCAAAGGCAAAACAACCTTTATGCAAACACATACAATCCAGGATGAAAAAATCACCCCAATTTTTCTTGGAACAATAATCAAGGAGGAGCTAGACCACAACAAAATTTTCAACAAAAAGAAAAGAAGCCGACACTGGAAGAAATGTTCATGCAATACATGTAAAAGACAGATTTGGCAATCCAAAATGTTGCAAATTCAAACTTCAGCTTCCATTCACAATCTTGAGGTTCAAATTAGTCAAATTTCAAATATTCTTAACGAAAGAACGGCAGGAACATTACCTAGTAACACAGTGGTCAATCCCAAGGAGCATGTCAAAGCAATAACACTTAGAAGTGGGGCAACAATTGAGCAGCCACAAAACAAAAATATCAAACAAAATGTGGTTGAAAAGCAAGATGGAAACGAGCAAAGTGGAGGAACAAACGCACCAGAAAGGAGGTTCAAGCCAAACAATTTCAGGGGAGTTTAATTCTAACACTTATCTTAATACACCTTATGATCCACCTATTCCTTTTCCGCAAAGACTTGAAAAGAATAATCTTGAAAATCAATTTTCTAAATTTTTAAATATTTTTAAGAAATTGCATATTAATATTTCTCTTATTGAAGCTTTAGAATATATGCCTAAATATGCTAAAAAATTTAAGGATATTTTATCAAACAAGCGAAAATTGGATGAACATGAGACGGTGATGCTAACAGAAGGGAGTAATGCAATTTTACAAAAGAAGCTGCCTCTTAAACTTAAAGATCCAGGGAGTTTTACAATTCCTTGCACTATTGGAAATTTTTCTTTTGATAAAGCATTATGTGATTTAGGATCAAGTATTAATCTTATGCTTTATTCTGTTTTTAGGAAATTCGGCTTTGGAGAAGCAAAACCCGCCACAATCTCATTGCAATTGGCGGATAGATCTATCAAGTACCCAAGAGGAATAATTGAATATGTTTTGGTAAAAGTAGACAAATTCATATTTCCAGCTGATTTTATTGTGCTTGATATGAAGGAAGATAAACAAATTCCGTTGATTTTGGGGAGACCTTTTCTAGCTACAGAAAGATCTTTGATTGATGTCCAACAAGGAATACTGATTTTAAGGGTTGAGGATGAGCAAGTAACGTTTGATATTTTTAAATCTATAAAGTTTCCTACTGAAGAACAATCGTGTTTTCAAGTAAGTAAAACTGATTTAATTGTGGGCAACAAAAATAGTGCTGAAGTTGAAAAATTACCTGTAAAAGTATGTCTAACAAATTCAGAAACTCTTGAAACTGAGAAAGAAAAGAATTTGAAATATGTTATGTATTTGGATGCTGCACCATCTATTCATCCATTTTCTCAGCTTAAATTCAAAGAGGTAGGGATATAGAAGACGTCATCATCAAGAAAAAAACAACTCAAACTAGATCTTAAACCTGATCCACACCTGAAGAGAAGTATTAGAAAAGATGTTTTGATGTTGTTGGATCTTGGCGTCACATAACTATCACAGCTATCATGTTTGGCTGAAGACTTAAAACTTAGCGCTTCTTGGGAGGCAACCCATGTTTCTTTTACTGCATTTAGATTATCTTTTTTTTTTGTTTATTATAATTATTATTTTTTTGTAGGATTGCATGAGTTTGAAAGTCGTCGGGGCAGAGCTATTTTCTACACCTACATTGATGGCTGTTTTTGAGTAGGATGGAGTCAGAATCTGGAAAAGTGTTTCAAAGAGCAATTGTAGCCAATTGTCTTAGCTTTACAGAACAAAAAGAATAAGCCCATTTGGATATCTACAGCTCCAGATATTGCTGAAACACTGAACGTCGCGCGTGCAGAATTTTAAGATAAATCAAGGGAGAAATTCTGAACTTTTTGCATTCTTTTTGTTTTTCTTTTCCTTTCCCATTGAGGACAATGTGATATTCAAGTTTGGGGGAAGGTTCTAAATTTTTTATTTTATTTATATATATTTGAAAGAAAAACAAAACAAAAGGGATTTTAATTAGGCTCACCATTAGACTTTTGAGTTCTTTATTGTGCTAAGCATTGAAATAATTTTTTTTGGGATAGACAGTTTCTTATAAAGCAAGATTAAGCATACTTATTTACTTTAGAATTATTGAATTTTAAAATTCCTTGCACAATTATGACTGTCATGTGATTATACATAAAAGAAAAATGTGATGCTTTTCTTATGATTATCCCCTTTGATCTAGTCCTAAACAGAGTTTAGGTAAATAGAGTTATGATGATCAAATAATTGAATGAATAAAGTTCTATCCACTCCAATGTTTTGAGTTGCTTAGTAACTAGGAGTATTCATCACCAATGTTTACTTTTACGTCAAACGGCAACTTGAAATATGAGTATGCAAAGCACTCTAAGTTTGTGACTTGTTGAGTAACCCGGTGAATTCATCACAAATGTTTGCATTCGCGTCAAAAGGCAAGTGAAAACATAGAGAAGAGCGGAACATTGCAAAAAAAAAAACTCTAGTTTGCTACTCGATTTGTAGTTGTGAAAAGGGGTAATCACAGATGGAATTATTACATACTATAATTACATTGATTGCATGACAAATATGATTGGGTTGGAAATTATGAATCAATAATTGCACTAGAGAAAATGAGTATGCTTTGTTTTACTTTATTTGCTATTGTTTATATTTTAAATTGAAATTTTGATATTTGCATGATAAGATCTCTTGGTGAGATGCGTTGAGCCTAATTATGATTACTATATCCCTTGATTCATGGTTTTACTTTTTGCTTGAGGACAAGCAAAATCTTAAGTTTTGGGGTATTTGATGGGTGTAATTTATATATACTTTTATTACCCATTTTACGTATAAAAAATGTGAGTTCGTGTTTATTTATTTGAATTTCATCTTATTTCAACTCAATTTTATTTATTTGTTTGATTTTGAAGGAATGAGATGGATGTTATGATTAAGAACTCAAATATACGGAGTTATGGAGCTTGGAGTTGGAGAATAAAGCAAGGCGAAAATACAGCAAGAACAGCACCTAGATCTTGTTTGGTTATTTTGAACCTGAAGATGGACGAATATGTATTTGAGATATAAATAAAAGTTTTCGGTCATCAAGTCTTCTTCGAAATGAGTACTCATGCGTTACAAACGGAGTTCTGTAGCTCCGGGAAAATCAATTTTTTTACAAACTGCGCGCAGAAAACAGCAAGTGGACAATCGACCGCACACTCAGCCGAAGTTGCATTCGACCGCGCAGTCGAGCGCCCCTCTCTCTGTCCAGACCCTGGAAACATGAAGGCCTTGACGGTCAACCATTCAAAGTTGCAGTCGACCGCGTTGGCGCTGATGTTATATTTTGAATGCGGGGTCCGATGGGCTGTATTTTTATCTCTTTTTAGGGTTTGTTTGGGGGGATATATATAGATGCGAATGTGAACTCTAGAGAGGGATCTTGGAGGCTATAGAGAGATTAAAAGAAGATTAAAAGAAGATCTTGAAGAGAAAGAGACTGAAGAAGATGGATCTTGATGGCTTCAAGCAACAACAACAATAAAACGAGTTCTTTCTTCTCTTCACCTTTTCATTATGAAATCAAATACTGTGTTTGTTAGTTGCAAAATCATTATGCACTAAATTTATTTTTCTAGGGCTTTGATGTAGCCTAGTTTTGAGAATACAATTTTAATTCCATATTATTTTTCTATTTTTCCATGGTTGTGTGTTTGATTTTTGTATTTAATGCTTACAATTGTTTGGCCAACTTTTGTATGATTTATTGGATCATGGAGAGACCGAGAGGTAATTTGTGATTTAGAACTATAAAATTAAACACCATTGATAGAGCGAAATTAGAGATAATTTACCGCGATTGATGTGACTATAAAGAAATTCATAAAACTTAATGAGTCTTCAATTAATTAAATTTGTGCATGAACTATGACAAACTGTTAGTTGAAGATATTTTTTGTGTTGTTCGAGAGAAAGCATTAAATACTTAAGGGATTTTTGTCTACAACTTGGAAAAATAAATTCTTTATTCACATGGAGTTATAAATTGTGTGGGATAAACTAGATGAAATCAAAAGCCCTAGAATTAATTTTGCAATTAATAAACAATATAAATTCATATTCCGTCTCTTTTCATTAATTTTGTTAGTTCTTTAGATTAATTTAAATCAATTGCTTTCTTTATTGAATTTCGATTTTCCAAATAGTAGTTAATCTAGTAAATTTGGTACTCAGTAAAATAATTAGTCTCTATGGGTTCGACACTTTTTTCACTTAACTATACTACTTGTTGCAATTTTGTACACTTGCAAAATATTCATATCATCTCTTTCTCCGAGTCTTGTTCTTGTGTTTTTGAGTCCACAATTCCAAACAGTGTCTTGTGTGATTTTAGAACTAGAAGGAAGTATTTATACATGGAAAGGGATTATTTTACTTTAAGCACCACATTAGACAGTGAATTTCATCCAATTAACTCGTTGACTATTTTTATATGCTAATCTCCTCGTGTTCTTGTTAGAATACAAGTACAATTTTTCTCAACCCTTCTATAACTTTGAAATTTTAGCCTAGTGGCAGAAACTTGTACATGGTACCAAAGCCCTCTGGTTCCATTCTTCTTGTGGGTGTATTCATTTTTGGTGTATTTGTTTATTTTGGATTTTTTTTTAAACAGTTTAAAGAGAGAGAGAGAGAGAGAGAGAGAGAGATGAATAGATTTCGTTGCACACATAAAGTCTTAGCCCATAATTAGTTGGGCATTTACAATTCTTTAATTCAAGTTTCGGATTTCATTTTTGGTCTATAATTTCTCTCAATTCTTTTACAACTTTTAATTTGTAGCCTTTTTCTGTAAAGAAAAATAATGCAAGCGAGATTTGCGGAGACGTACTAGAATAAAAGTATAATTTTCCTCAAATTTTTAGCCTTTTCTGTGAAGAAAAATAATGCAAGTGAGATTCAAACTCTCGCTTGCTAACGAATAGATTTACAACCAGACCTAGCAGCACCTGCAGACTTTGGTTAATTATATTATTAAATAAAATTAATCGAGCCACTAAAAAGAAGTCAGAGTAAAATGAGGATCCTAAAAAATTAAAGGAGACTTTGACTTGTAAACCAGGTCTTTGATTGAGAAATTCAGGATTGGATGGAGTCTTTGATATGGGACCATCAAATCAATAAAACGTATGGTGGTGAAGAAGAAGAGCTTGCACATAACTTTGACAAGTCTAAAGATCGATGTGGAGAACCTGCACCCACTAGCCAAACCAACGATCGTTACATGAACCTGTTTGTTGACACTTGACAAGCCCAAGGAGAGTAGGGTGTCTTTATTTAGTAGATTGTAATTTCATTTTTTTATTATCAAGATAAATTCATTGCAAGAAAAACCCAACCATGATGTACGTACCTCGCAATACATTAAAAAAACAAACAAACAAACAAACAAACAAACCCTCAGCTCAAAGAAGCTGAATCATACAATACTACACATCAAAACATTGCGGACACAGTTTAACCGACTGACTGAGAGTTTCTCTCTCTATATTTTCTAGATAGAAAAGCCCCTCCAAAAAAATCCAAAAACAAAAATCGTAGATCTAGAGAGATCTCGGAGGGGGTGGCGGCCGGGATTTCGCCGTTCCCTCCCCGATCGCCGTTCGACGCAACGCCCCTTTCGCCCTTCACCCATCGCCATCTCCAGCCGAAAACGTGCCGCGACGATGACGCCGTCATCCACCTATCCTCCCGATCTGCTCCCCTTTCCTCTCTTGGCGCCGAAGTCGGGGTCACCTGGCCTCACGTCTGGGCGTCGTACGTCCACGTCTGACGAGGGCACCGACCCAGATCTGATCCCCTCATATCTGGGCCACGGCGAGAGGGCCCCCCAAACCCCCCCACGTCGCAGTCGGGGAGGCCGTCTCCTGCCTCGATGTCGCCCCCGCCGCCCCGTTGCTACTCCCCCGCCGTGCTACCCTCCGTCCCTATTCGTCCCGGTGCGCTGCCCCTCTTCGACGACAGTCTATTGATTGATGTGTCGACGCCTTTGTGTGGGTAGTGTGGAGGGTGTCGTATGTTGTTTTGCACGATTGTGGAGCTTGGGCCCGAAGATGGGGTCCCTCCATGATGTGCGCTCACTTGTCTCAACTTTCGGGGTGCTTGTCTCAACTGTCGCGGAGCGACTATGTCGCGCCAGAGTATCCTCCCGCGCCTGTTATTGCGAACGCCATGGATCTGGGGCTCAAGTGTGTGAGATCGGTAGTTCGGTATGGGGCCCGTGGGGCCAGGCCGGTGGTTGTTGTTTGGGAGTCCAACGATGCCGTCGATGCAGTCTTCATAGCGTCTACTATCAGGCTATTGAGCTTCCTCCAGCTTAAGTCACTGTCTTGTAACAGCGTCGCCTCTTCCCTCGTTGGGAATAAGAGTCGAGATGAGTCTGTGTGGTGAGAAATCGCCTGAGAGAGTAAGAGCGTGAGAAGGTGAAGTTATCCTCTCCACGGCTCTCTCCTGGAGCGTGGTTTTTTGGTGGGATGACCGAGATAGTTGTTTGTAGAGAAATCGCGAGAGAGATGAAGGTATCCTCTTCACGGCTATCTCTTTGCTAGCGATTGTGGGATCTGTTGGCGCGTTTGCAGGATGAGTGGTGGAGATGGTGGCTGTGCATGTGCCGTGGTGTCATAAGTCGGCCTGCGGGGCTTGGCCGCAAAGATGGGGTCCCCCAGCGAGGAGAAGGCAGGGATCGGCGAGTGTTAAAATCCTGCCAGACTAGTTTCAGGTGGGTGTACATGTGCCGTGGAGCCAGTGTACGAAACTAAACTGACGTACATACAATTTTGCTGGACCGAGCTTATTTGTCGACCCACTCTCCAGGATTGTTGAAGGAATTTGTTGTTTGTACGGATCATGTTGGTTCATGTATGTTTTATTTCCTGTCTGTAGGTTGTAGTTTGGCCCAGTTCTCTGGTTTGTATCATTAATTTCTTATTAATGAAACAGGGTGGCCACTATCCACCTTTTCCCTTAAAAAAAAAATTGCGGACACGTGTTGGATGAGAAGAGTGGCAACATTGGACTATTGGGGAGAGGCAGCACTATAAGAAAAGAAACGTGACTAAGTTTAATAAACATATATAAAAGAGAGATTATTCACACAAAAAAACATAAAAGAAATATGGAAATTTAAAGGATGCAGATATATATGCTGCACACAGTGACACAACCAGTCTCATTCTGATTAGCCCAAGAAAACAGTCCTCATTCTGAATTTATAACAGTAGAGTTTTTTGCAACTAGCTTTTATTTATGGGGAAAATATCAATACTGCCATCCTGAACTGGCAATTCTTCAATCCTTTATTCCTAGCTAGCTACAATAGTACATTCTTACCGATCCTTACTAGCTTCCCTCCACCTTATTTCAACCAAATACATAATTGAAGAATTTATTACTAAAGCATCACATAATTTTTTTTCTTTTTTTTTTTGTTGTGGGGTGGGGGGGGGGGGGGGGGGGGGGGGGGGGGGGGGGGGGAATCATCACATAAAAGCTTATGATCGATAAATACTTTTTAATCTCTATAGCTCTAGCAACTGAGGTTACTTCCTGGATTCACACCAAACTGGCTGCAGTAGTTCTTATAAAGCGTAATCCGATCAGTCATCTGACTAGAACCACCACACTCCCCAGAGTTGATGTCTTTGATTGTGGCTCCAAACCCTGAAGTGATGTCCGTATGGGGTCCTCTATTCATCCAAAACCATAATGCGGCCTTGAACGCTATGTCGACATTGTTGGCCACAGTGTCAGGTGCGCCAAGCCCGTCAAACCCTAGGGCCTTGCCTGCTGCCCCATAGTTGTAATTCCAGGTGAGCTGGAGTGGGCCTCTGCCAAAATATTTCTGGGAAGGATTGCATGGCCATTGTTGAAATTGGGGGGACGTGTCGCAGTAGGTGGGTAGTGGGTTAGTTTGCTCGTCTATGTAGCAGAAACCTGCAGGTCAACCAGAAACCTAGCTAATTATCTTGAGAAATATTAAGGAACATGATAATACATGATATGTATGGACGTTAATAAAAGTTATTTTGTGAACCTAGGGAAATTACAGAGGACCGTACTATTAAAGACCCTACCTGTGGTAAGGGTGAGGATTTTTAATATTTATATTCTAACATGCCCTCGCAGGTTGAGGGCTATGATTTTGGGCCAATGCCTGGATTTTTTTCTTTTCTTTTCAATCCGCATTTAAATTGCGTAGCGGATGAGATTTGAATCTGGATTATTCTGATACCATATTAAAGACCCTACCGATGAACGAAAGCTTCGAAGTTTTAGCATAGTGATAGGAAATTTCACACGTACTGCCTATAAGACTAGTACAATTATGACCTTTGCTCGCGTATAATTAAATAGTACAACTGAGGTTCTAGAGTCTTTTTGTTCACTGTAAAACTTTTGTCACTCTATATTCTTGTTATCTTATATAGATACAGAAAAATTAATTGAAGAGTTAAATTTCTGTTTCTTTTTTTTTTACTTTCCATATATTTAACATATGGGTATTACTTGGGGACAGATTTGTATAGGCTAGCTGTTCACATCATAGGCTAACTTAGGATGACTAGTTGACAAGAGCACAACTCAGATCGATCATGCCCTTCTATTTTGCAAAAGAGATTAACCATCGAGCTGAGGAGGTTCTTCACTCGTGTTTTCAGTAGTCCATCAAGTCTTTTATCAAGATGACAAAACTTCGATTAATATTTTAATGGATGGATGGATGGCTGAATTTCAAGGCTATTGAATCTCCTCTACATCACTGCTGCCTACATCTACATGAGTGATCGACTTTTCAAGATAATTTTGAGAATTATCATATAATTAACAAGCTAAGCTACTATAGAACTAAATCAAAGAGAAGAAATAAAAAATTTAAATTAAATTAAATTTAAATGAGAAAAAGAACTTACGTCCTGTCTCATGTGCAGCATGTGCGAAGAAAGCCGCAATCTCCCTCTTAGAATCATCACTACTCCCAGTAGTTCCAAACTGGGGAAACGTTCCCAGTGCATCCAGAAAAGCTTGCCTTGTGTAAAACCCTTTACCAACACAATTTGCTGGTGCCTGTCCAATAATCCCATCAAAGAATGCCTGGGTCACAATATTACCAACGTTCACCCCATTGTTAGGGGTTACGGTGCACGGACCCGACTGGCACCCGGTTCCACAGTACGGCGGGGTTGTCCCACAGTACCCGGCGCTGCTGCAGCAATAGCCGGCTTGGCAACCACAGTTCTGGCCAATTACAGTCGCTGGCCAGTAGGCAACCAGGGCTATGGTAGCTAGTACTACAAGTATTTTCTTGACACCCATTTTGGTTAACTTGTTCTTTTAAAAGTATAGGTTAGGGGAGTATTTATAGAATGAGAGTCTGCTGTTTTGCTGTGGAAATTTGAAGGAAATATCTTAATTTGACAAGGATGTGATTAATATGTTATCTCTTAATTTCCAGTTTCTACACGTTTTGCTAGGTGGCTTGACTTGGAAATTTTCTATTTTGGTTTGTTTTGGAGAATTGATTTGCATCTGAGTTTTTCCATGATGATTCATGCATCATGTTTAAAGTGTAACTGTAGCTGTGATTGTGAACATGCATGCATGATTTTGAGATGACAAGCTTCCAAGATTGAGAATTATAGGATCTTGATCATTTTATGCATGCTGAATTTATTGCTTCTTAAAAGGGCAAATCAACATGGTGCACTTAGCTAGAAAGAATGAAAGAACGAACAAAGCTTATAGTGTTTTTGGCAATAGCAGGAATACAGCAGCTTTTAGTTCAATATGTTTGAGAACTGAGCGTTGCGTACATGAGTCTCATATCCTCTGTTATCTCTGTTTATGGTTTTCCTATTCACTAGATTGGTATTATGAGAACTATACTGCTCGGTTATTTTGTGTGTTGGTGAGAAGAATAAACTCCGGTCTGATGTAAGCAAAACTTGGACACTAATTTCTAGCGAATTTTTTTGCCGTAAGAGCATCCACAATCGTTATGGTTAAAAAATGCATAAATGAATAAATGCATATAGCAATCTCTCGTTTTGCTACACTCGTAGAATGCTATATTTTACCATTTTAAATTAAAATAATAACAGACGGTGCTTCATATTGCGTCAAAGAGGGAAAAAAATAAAAAAACATTTAAAAAGGTGTGACGGAATATCATCTTGCGTCGGAGAAGAAAAAAAAAAAAATGGTGCGACGGCACTTCACGTGACGTCGGAGGAAATTAAAAAAAAAAATAACGAAAAGAGAGAGACGACACATCGAGTGTCGTCCGACTAAAAGGGACGCTCAATCGAGTGTCGTCCAAGAGTTGGGTTCTTTTTTAAAAAAAAAAATTACGAAAATTAATTTTTTTTTGGAGGGACGGCACTTCCGACCATTAAAAAAAACAAAAAACAAAATTGTGCACGGCACTTTGAGCTCCGTCGTTTATATATGCATAATTCTTATTTCAGTTCTCATATATGGCACTCTACTGTAGCGATTTATGCAAATTATGCATATTTATACAACAACTACAGTGCTCTTTTTTTAACAAATATGCATATTATGCATATATACCAAACGACTAGAGATGCTCTAATGGGCCACTTTTTGAAAATATTTGTAATTATGGGCCAGTTTTGAAACTATTAGCACTCGTAGGCTGCTTTGTCTTAGCTTTCCAGCACAAAAAAAATAAGCCCATTTGGGCATCTACAGCTCTAGATATCGCTGAAACACTGAACGTCGCGCGTACAAAATTTTAAGACAAATCAGGGGAGAAATTTTAAACTTTTTGCATTCTTTTTGTTTTTCTTTTTCTTTCCCATTGAGGACAATGTGATATTCAAGTTTAGGGGAAGGTTTACAAATTTTTTATTTTATTTATATATACTTGAAAGAAAAACAAAACAAAAGGGATTTCAATTAGGCTCACCATTACACTTTTGAGTTCTTTATTGTGCTAAGCATTGAAATAATTTTTTTTGGGATAGACAGTTTCTTATAAAGCAAGATTAAGCATACTTATTTACTTTAGAATTATTGAATTTTAAAATTCCTTGCACAATTATGACTGTCATGTGATTATACATAAAAAAAAATGTGATACTTTTTCTTGTCATTATCCCCTTTGATCTAGTCCTAAATAGAGTTTAAGTAAATAGAGTTATAATGATCAAATAATTGAATGAATAAAGTTCTTCTACTCCAATGTTTTGAGTTGCTTAGTAACTAGGAGTATTCATTACCAATGTGTACTTTTACGTCAAACGGCAACTTGAAATATGAGTATGCAAAGCACTCTAAGTTTGTGACTTGTTGAGTAATCGGGTGAATTCATCACAAATATTTGCATTCACGTCAAAAGGCAAGTGAAAACATATAGAAGAGCGGAACATTGCAACAACAAAAAAAGTTCTAGTTTGCTACTCGGTTTGTAGTTGTGAAAATGGGTAATCACAGATGGAGTTGTTACATACTATAATTTCATTGATTGCATGACAAATATGATTGGGTTGGAAATTATGAATGAATAATTGTACTAGAGAAAGTGAGTATGCTTTGTTTTACTTTATTTGCTATTGTTTATATTTTAAATTGAAATTTTGATGCTTGCATAATAAGATCTATTGGTGAGATGCGTTGAGCCTAATTATGATTACTATATCTCTTGATTCATGGTTTTACTTTTTGCTTGAGGACAAGCAAAATCTTAATTTTGGGGGTATTTGATGGGTGTAATTTATATATGCTTTTATTACTCATTTTACGTATAAAAAAATGTGAGTTCGTGTTTATTTATTTGAATTTCATCTTATTTCTACTCAATTTTATTTATTTGTTTGGTTTTGAAGGAATGAGATGGATGTTATGATTATGGACTCAAATACACGAAGTTATGGAGCTTGGAGTTGGAGAATAAAGCAAGGCGAAAATGTAGCAAGAACAGCACCTAGATCTTGTTCGGTTATTTTGAACCTGAAAATGGACGAATATGAATTTGAGATCTAAATAAAAGTTTTCGGTCATCAAGTCTTTTTCGAAATGAGTACTCATGCGTTATAAACGGAGTTCTGTAGCTCCGGGAAAATCAATTCTTTTACAGACTGCGCGCAGAAAACAGCAAGTGGATAGTCGACCGCACACTCGGCCGAAGATGCGGTCGACCGCGCAGTCGACCGCCCCTCTCTTTGTCCAGACCCTCGAAACATGAAGGCCTTGACGGTCAACCATCCAAAGTTGCAGTCGATCGCGTCGGCACTGATGTTATATTTTGAATGCGGGTTTCGAGTCCGATTGGTTGTATTTTTATATCTCTTTTTAGGGTTTATTTGGGGGGCTATATATAGATGCGAATGTGAACTCTAAAGAGGGATCTTGGAGACTATAGAGAGATTAAAGAAGATTAAAAGAAGATCTTGAAGAGAAAGAGATTGAAGAAGATGGATCGTGACGGCTTCAAGCAACAACAACAATTAACCGAGTTCTTTCTTCTCTCCTCCTTTTCATTATGCAATCAAATTCTATGTTTGTTAGTTGCAAAATCATTATGAACTAAATTTATTTTTCTAGGGCTTTGATGCAGCCTAGTTTTGATAATACAATTTTAATTGCATATTATTTTTCTATTTTTCCATGGTTGCGTGTTTGATTTTTGTGTTTAATGCTTACAATTGTTTGACCAACTTTTGTATAATTTATTGGATCATGAAGAGACCGAGAGGTAATTTGTAATTTAGAACTATAAAATTAAGTACCATTGATTGAGCGAAATTAGAGATAATTTACCGCGATTGATGTGACTATAAAGAAATTCATAAAACTTAATGAGTCTTCAATTAATTAAATTTGTGCATGAACTATGACAAACTGTTAGTTAGAGATATTTTTGGTGTTATTCGAGAGAAAGCATTAAATACTTAGGGAATTTTGGTCTACAACTTGGAAAAATAAATTCTTTATTCACATGGAGTTATAAATTGTGTGGGATAAACTAGGTTAAATCAAAAGTCCTACAATTAATTTTGCAATTAATAAACAATATAAATTCATATTCCGTCTCTTTTCATTAATTTAGTTAGTTCTTTAGATTAATTTAAATTAGTTGCTTTCTTTATTGAATTTCGATTTTCCAAATAGTAGTTAATCTAGTAAATTCGATACTTAGTAAAATAATTAGTCTCTGTGGGTTCGACACTTTTTCACTTAACTATACTACTTGTTGCGATTTTGTACACTTGCAAAATATTCATATCATCTCTTTCTCCGAGTCTTGTTCTTGTGTTTTTGAGTCCACAATTCCAAACAGTGTCTTGTGTGATTTTAGAACTAGAAGGAAGTATTTATACATGGAAAGGAATGATTTTACTTTAAGCACCACATTAGACAGTGAATTTCATCCAATTAACTTGTTGACTATTTTTATATGCTAATCTCCTCGTGTTCATATTAGAATACAAGTACAATTTTTCTCAACCCTTCTATAACTTTGAGATTTTAGCCTAGTGGCAGAAACTTGCACATGGTACCAAAGCCATCTGGTTCCATTCTTCCTGTGGGTGTATTCTTTTTTGGTGTATTTGTTTATTTTGGATTTTTTTTTTAAACAGAGAGAGAGAAGCGATGAATAGATTTCGTTGCACACATAAAGTCTTAGCCCACAATTGGTTGGGCATTTATCTCATTTCTTTGGCTCTCGGCCCACAATTTCTCTCAATCCTTTTACAACTTTTAATTTTTAGCCTTTTTTCTGTAAAGAAAAATATTGCAAACGAGATTTGCGAAAGCGTACTAGAATAAAAGTATAATTTTCTTCAAATATTTAGCCTTTTCTGTGAAGAAAAATAATGCAAGTGAGATTCAAACTCTTGCTTACTAACGAATAGATTTACAACCAGACCTAGCAGCACCTGCAGATTTTGGTTAATTATACTAGTATAATGTACGTGCGATGCACGTCTAAAAAAGTAAAGTCATTAAATTAAATGAATATATATTGAATAAGAAAAAAAAATAGTTTACATTTGAATATTTTGATTTGGGCTACACGTGCGGTGCACATTTATATTTGTTGTATATAATTTAAACGTGTATTATAAGTGTTTATATAGTTAAAAAGTTAGAATTTGTTTGTTACAAACCTCAACTCTCCCATTAAAATAGTAGAGATTATTAAATAAAATTAATCGAGCCACTAAAAAGAAATCAGAGTAAAATGAGGATCCTAAAAAGTTAAAGGAGACTTTGACTTCTAAACCTGGTCTTTGATTGAGAAATTCAGGATTGGATGGAGTCTTTGATATGGGACCATTAAATCAATAAAACGTATGTTGGTGAAGAAGAAGAGCTTGCACATGACTTTGACAAGTCTAAAGATCGATGTGGAGAACCTGCACCCACTAGCCAAACCAACGATCGTTACATGAACCTGTTTGTTGACACTTGACAAGCCCAAGGAGAGTAGGGTGTCTTTATTTAGTAGATTGTAATTTCATTTTTTTATTATCGAGATAAATTCATTGCAAGAAAAACCCAACCATGATGTACGTACCTCGCAATACATTAAAAAAAATATTAAAAAAAACAAAACAAAACAAACAAACAAACAAATAAACAAACCCTCAGGTCAAAGAAGCTGAATCATACAATATTACACATCAAAACATTGCCGACACAGTTTAACCGACTGATTAAGAGTTTCCCTCTCTAGATTTTCTAGAGAGAGAAGCCCCCCAAAAAACCTAAAAACAAAAATTCTAGAGCTAGAGAGAGCCCGGAGGGGGTGGCGGCCGAGATCTCGCCGCCCCCTCCCCGATCGCCGTTCGACGCAACGCCCCTTTCATCCTTCACCCACCGTCTTCTCCAACCGAAAACGCGCCGCGACGATGACGCCGTCATCCACCTATCCTCCCGATCTGCTCCCCTCTCCTTTCTTGGCGCCGAAGTCGGGGTCACCTGGCCTCACGTCTGGGCGTCGTACACCCACGTCTGACGAGGGCGCCGACCCAGATCTGATCCCCTCAGATCTGGGCCACGGCGAGAGGGTCCCCCCCAACCCCTCCACGTCGCAGTCGGGGAGGCCGTATCCTGCCTTGATGTCGCTGCCGCCGCCCCGTTGCTACTCCCCCGCCGTGCTACCCTCCGTCCCTCTTCGTCCCGGTGCACCGCCCCTCTTTGACGACGGTCTATCGATTGATCTGTCGACGCCTTTGTGTGGGTAGTGTGGAGGGTGTCGTATGTTGTTTTGCACGATTGTGGAGCTTGGGTCCGAAGATGGGGTCCCTGCATGATGTGCACTCACTTATCTCAACTTTCAGGGTGCTTGTCTCAACTGTCGAGGAACAACTATGTCGCACCAGAGCATCCTCCCGTGCCTGTTGTTGCGAACGTCATGGATCTGGGGCTTAAGTGTGTGAGATCGGTGGTTCGGTATGGGGCCGGTGGTTGTTGTTTGGGAGTCCAACGATGCCACCGATGCAGTCTTCACAGCGTCTACTATCAGACTATTGAACTTCCTCCAGCTTAGGCCACTGTCTCGTAACAGTGTCGCCTCTTCCCTCGTTGTGAGTAAGAGTCGAGATGAGTCTGTGTGGTGAGAAATCGCCACTACAAGGAATTTGACATATAGTGACAGCAAAAATCCGTGGGTAAAAGGCAAAAAACCGTAGGTATAGCCCGTAAAACCTATACCAACGGACATATTTTTCCGTCGTTTTTAATTAGCTATACCCACGGTAAAATGCCGCCACTATAGCCTATAGCGACGGTTTTTTCACCCGTTGGACAAAACCTCGGTGTTATACCCACGGTTTCGTATCCGTTGGTATAGGTTTTAAAGACACCTTTTGCTTTCCTATACCCACGGTTGAAACTCCATTGCTATAGGTTTTAGCGATGGTTTTCACATCCAATTATTTGAATATATACCCACCATGTTTATTCGGTTGGTATAGTTCTTTTTGTGTATTTTAGGCTGATTGAGATGTCCAAGCCTCATTATTGTGTTTGTTTAGTTCTTCATCATTAGATATAATCATTACAAGAGATCAACATCGATCATGTTAATCACAGATTCATAACCATTACAGTAATCAAGTCAGAATTGAAAATATTGGGATATTATTTCATACAGGTAATCAAATTTACAACTTGTTACATTCTGATACTGATTGATCAACTAAAACTTTGACACAAACAAAGAATGCCAAATTTACAGCTTATTATATCTTCTCATCCCTTCCTATTAGGACAGTAGTGTATTTAGCCACACACACAAAAAATGAATCAATCAGACTCTAATCTCAAAGCAGAGTAGTGCATCCTTGATTATCACTATTCATTGTCCTACAAATTAAAGACATCACATTACTAATCAAGAAAACTTCGTAAGTGTGGCTTGTCGATCTAATCAATGTTCATGTGATAATCACTGTTCACTAATTAAAGACATCACATTACTAATCACTGTTCATGTGAGAATCAATGTTTTCATCAGGCTCATCGATCATAACATAGACAAGATCAAATCTCGAGAGGATAGCAGGAGGAAGTGCCACATTATACAAGGAGATACAATCATCATGTTTCTCGCATTCCAATCTAAGAAATCTTAACCAATTACAGTGATGTTGTCTCATTTATAAACATGGAGTAATAGGTATGTTGAATAAATAAAATTCGGTGTTGTAAGAGAATGTCCTAGTAAATTCACTAACAAATTTTACCTGGTCTCTAATGTCCGTTTTCTCAAACTCATCGATGCAACATATTCCGTTATCAACAAGCATCAGTGCACCGGCCTGGAAAACCAAAACCATTGCCTGCAAAAATCAGGAAATTCTACATCAGTTCAAAACCAAAAAACTATGGTTGTAACATGAGTTTGAGTCTGGATCTAATTGCTGGTGGCACACATAACGAACTACTTATAGATAGATAAAATTTTATTTGAGGAGTATCATAGACTTCAGGCATTTATTCACAATCACGATTTGCAGGAGCTTCACAGTTTCACTATCTTTTTTTTAAATTCTCAACAGAATTAATGCACCCATAAATCGTCCTTTGTATAATAGTATATAGATTGTTTAGGAAGTTGAGACTTAAGAGAAGTTGTGAGTTCAATTTGGAACCAAAGTAGGAGGATAATAGGAGGAATCATAACCATGTATTAATCCAACAATTAAGAGTATTATACGGACCCCATCTAGAGGCAAAGGAAAATGCAAAAAAATTCTGTAAAGTGCATTTCCAGATTAGTCAAAATTTGAATCTTATAAGAATTTCTAAGCTGGTCTATTAGTGAACGGCTTGAAGCTTTATAATAACATGCTTTTGAATATGCCGATTTAAAGAGTGTTTATGGGTTAAGCCAATACAAAATGAACCCTTTGAGTTATACCTATAGCTAACAGCAGGTTCTAACCACCTTTACCATAAATTTTCATATACATAATGACAATTAACCTTCAGCTTACAACCTGAAGCATATAATATGATGACAATGACTAACATAACCTGAGCAGCCAACATGAAACCATTAGTCTTTGTGTGAAATATAATGCTTAAATATGTCTGACAGTCTAAGCATGAGATTACTCAAGATATGAAGATTACCAACTTCTCAAATTATCTGAAATCAAGATGCATAGAAGTATTGACTAATTTCCCATCTACAGTATACGTTGTTATGTACAAGTGATTGCATACAAAAGAAAAGTCATGTTGAAGATGTGAATTAATATTGTTTCCCCCTGAATCAACACTCATTCAGAGTTATATATGATCACAGCTTGTATAACTAGGAAACATACTGTTCAAAATAATATATATGTACTGTTATATTTATATACATACATTGTAACGCCCCGAATCCCAAATACACTGAATTCGAGATGTTCTACAGGATCTTTTCACTTCCTTTAGTACAATTTTACAAGGAAATTTAAACTTTTCACTTTACATCAGAGTTTACATCAATATTACATTTTACATTGCACAGCAGAAGTAAAATTTTACAACAATGAAAACAAATATACAACAACATTGAGTAATCTTTAAGCATTTGTTCCTCTTTAATCTTTATCAAGTCATTTACCTGCATATAAGACTGTGGGTACGTCAGTTTATTCAACCGACGATCATTATACACGGCCATCCTCTCTATGCCGGAAATAGTATAACTTATTCTCCATATTTAGCAAACACAAACTTGTCACATATCAAACTAAAGGGACTACCCTATTGATGTCGTGTTGTGATTATGCACTTAGTCCTTTAATGCATTTATTTATATTACATGACACTAATGCGCACTTGTTCGGATTCTGTGCATCCCATACTACATAGGTCCGAGGGCAAGCCCTTAATCGTTCTTCATCTTTGTAGGGTTCAATCCCTCGTTATGACTTAATCTACTACTGTAATTACGGTAGGTATCTTAGATGATCTATGAGTACAAGCTCGTGTACAGAAAATTCTGGAGGGGAATCCCACGCACTGACACGACGCATCGAGCAGGCAACCTATGGACAATTCAGCCTCACTTCATGGCACACGATCCTCTTGCAGTCACCAAACATTCCACAAGCGTCGCCACCAGGACGATAATTCTGGAGTAGTGCCCATGCCATGTCTTGACGCATCAAGCAGGCAGCCTGTGGATCACTCTCACACCGCCAATCCGATGGCCCTCATACTCGTGTTTTTCTTCTACTTTCATCACGTCTCCACTGTGTACTAATCCTTAGTTTTTATCAAAATCATGAACAAAAATCAAAGCTCTAGAGTTAGCCTCTCCACTAAACCGGACTTATTCATTCATTCAAACATGACCAACCTTGGTCTTTAATTTCAAATTTTCATTTCTTTTCTTTTCAAATGCCGGGGGAGACTTAGCTACTCTTTTTGTTTCAATTTTCAATTCAAAATTTCCAAATGAGGATTCCCAACTCATAAATTTCCATATTGAGTCATCCTACTCGAAAGTAATTCTCTTTTCAAATCATGATTTCTAATTCGTTCAAATAGTCCATAACTATACATGAAATTCATATGCTTTATCAATTACCACTTTCACCTTGAAATTTACACCACTAACGAATATTCACAATTCACATTTTTTGCACTATTCACTTATGAGAATAATTCATAACCATCACAAAATTAAATTTCTTTCTCGACTATATTAATCTTCTAATCCTTCATTTCAAATTCTTTTTGCAAGATATAATTTCACAAAAATACAAATATAGAACCATAGTTCTATTTATGCATTTTAGTCTCAAATCATAGTTTATTTCATGCAAATAATTCCCAAATCATTTTTATAAAGTCCCATATATTTTTAGTAGAATAGTCATATTTTTTTCATAATTTTTGGACAATTAAAAACCCCAAAAAAATTGATTTTTCAATCTTGCCGAGGGCAAGATTCAAACCCAGCACCCCAGAGACACAGCCGAAAGCACAGACCACTAGGCCAGTTTGTGCCAGCGGTATAAAAGAGGAGCGGAGGGTAGTTAATGCTTTCGGTTCAGAACTGATCGGATTTAAAATAAACACCCATAAAAGATGGCATTCTCAAGAGTCGAACCAGTGACCTTAGAGAACCCAACCGCACGCTCTGACCACTTGAGCTACGTGCTCAGGTTGTCTAAGTGCAACTCAAATTCTTTTTGAACCGATTCTCACTGTTGTTTAAACGTTTCGATGTTCAACTAGCCTTCGTTTCATTTTGCTTTCATAAAAATTACTGTACAACTCCAGATTAATTCTTCCTCACATAATTCATATATCAGTATAAGCAAAATAATTTTTGCAACAATTAAAACATATTTTCATACAACTAATTCAAATTCTACATTATAATACTACATTTCTTCTCTTTTCGACATTTCTTCGCATTTAGCATTCTAATCTCTTTATCAATAAATTTCACCTCAATTCTTTGTCTTTAATCGTTTACCTAACATACAATTCATGCCCATATTAACACAAAAGATCTATTTAACACATGAAATGGTATTATCAATCTACTAACTTTTGTGTGTAATTCTTGATGGTAATAAATGTGTTTTTATCAATCAATCCATGATTCTAATCAATTCACATACAACTTAAATAATAGAACCACATATAAAATTGCATATCCACATTCAATCATTCAATGGGTTATTAAAGTGTACTCTTCTTAATTTCTTTCATGCTTCATTCATTCATATCTAACATGCATTTCTAAGTTAGAAATAGGGAGAATCTACCCACCTCAAATGGAGAGACAAACACAATTAGCAACTCCTAGACGGATGTCCTTGCGACGAATTGCTCCTCCTCCTAGATGCGCGCACACGAACCTCCAAGCACACCCCAAAACCGAACACTACTAAGCCAACCGAGAGCACTTCTTGATGCCGGCCCCCTCTTCTCCTTGGTGTTGCAAGAACAAGCCCACACACACTCAATCTTTTAACTCACAAAACACTACTAGATAATATAATTGAACTATAGGTTTGAAAGAGAATAGTTTGGCACAAGAAGAACTAGCCATGGGGGGTATTTATACTAAAAGTCAAAGGGAATGGAGGGCTAGGATCAATTGGTTGGTTGTAAGATGGAGGGTCAAGATGAAAGTAGGAGTTGCAATAACTACCCACATCCAAGTAACCACCACACCATGATCACCATTACAAATTTGATTTTCCTTCCAAAAGAATGCAACCGGCCATGGAAAGAATGTGCATATTGCACGTGTACGTGTAGTGCACGTGCATGCAACTAGGCCCCAAAATTGTACATTTTATTTTATATAAAAATAAACTCTAGTTTGTATTCTACATTACAAGTTGCATTTAAAAATAAATTGACTCATGGGCTTTAGTTTATGGGCCAAAATAATTATTTTAAAATAAAATAAATGAATTACATTTTGGGCTTTTAAAAGAAAAGGCTTTTTAAAAGAAAGGGCTTTTCATCCATTTAAAAGAAGGCTTTTGTATAAAATAATTTGAAAGCACAAATTTAAATATTTATACCCATCACAATGAAAATAATTATAAGATTTAATTCAACCAAAATATTGCACGTGCACACTACGTGCAAAATAAAATAATTTTTCATTAATGAAAAATCAGGGCATTACAACACTCCCTCCTTAGAATAGTTCCATCCCCAGAACTACAGTCAAGAGCGAGAAACAAAAATACAACACTCACAACAAGAACAAAAGGATACAAAGATACAATCAAGCAAAAAGCTCAGGATAGTCCTTCAACATTCTCTCCTCGGACTCCCAAGTAGCCTCTTCAACCAAATGGTTTCTCCAGACTACCTTGACCATCGGTATCGTCTTATTCCTCAAGACTTTCTCTCGACGATCAACAATCTCGACAGGAGACTCGATGTAATTCAGATCCAACTGCGAACCTTCCGGCACTTCCGGCAAATGATGACTCGGATTTGGAATATAACCTCTCAGCACAGACACATGGAAGACATGGTGCACCTGAGATAACTCTTCCGGTAATTCAAACCGGTAAGCAGTCTTCCCGATCCTTTTCAATATCTTGTTCGGGCCTAAAAACCTCGGGGCTAACTTCCCGCCTTTGCCAAATCGAACCACACCTTTACTGGGTGATACTTTCAGAAAGACGAAGTCACCAACCTCAAATACAATGTCCCTTCTCCGGTTGTCTGCATAGCTTTTCTACCTGCTCTGAGCTTCTACCAACCTTTTCCTGATCAAACAATCTTCTCAGAGGTTTGCTGCACAAGCTCAGGACCAAACAACTGACGCTCCCCAACTTCAAACCAACAAACAGGTGTCCTGCACTTCCTGTCATACAAAGCTTCGTACGGCGCCATCCCGATGCTAGTCTGAAAACTGTTATTGTAGGCAAACTCTACCAAAGGTAAATGCCTTTTCCAACTGCCTCCAAAGTCTAGTATACAACACCGAAGCATATCCTCAAGAATACGGTTGACTCTCTCGGTCTGCCCATCGGTTTGCGGATGAAAGGCAGTGCTGAAATCTGTCTTGGTACCCAAAGCTGTCTGAAGACTCCTCCAGAAATGCGAAGTAAACCACGCATCTCGATCAGACACAATAGTTGACGGAACACCATGAAGCCGGACGATCTCGCCAATATACAACTCAGCCAACTTGTCCATTGAAGCAGTGAGTTTCATCGCCAAAAAGTGAGCGGACTTGGTTAGTCGATCGACTATAACCCAAATAGCATCATTGCCTTTAGGACTCCTAGACAATCCCGTAATGAAATCCATACTGATGTTATCCCACTTCCATTCCGGAATAGGTAACGGTTGTAATAGACCTCCGGGTCTCTGATTTTCGGCTTTGACTTGCTGACAAACCTCACACTTTGCCACAAATTCAGCCACATCCCGCTTCAAACCTGACCACCAGAAATACTGTTTGATGTCCTTGTACATCTTAGTACTCTCAGGATGTACCGACAAAAGAGTAGCATGCGCCTCCTGAAGAATACTCTCTTTCAGGTCCGCTTGATTTGGAACACATAGCCTCTCTCCGAACCACAACACTCCATCCTTGATTTGAAATCCGGGCAACCTGCCAGCATCAACCTGCTCCTTCATCTCCAAGATATCAGCATCAACCTCCTGACTTGCAATGATCCTTCCATTCAGTGTAGGCTGAAGCCTCAACTGAGCTAAAGATGCTCCCAATCCTTGCAAGACAACCTCAATACCTGCTCGATCCAATTCCTCAATCAGATGCTTCTGAGTTGTAATCAAACTGGCTAAACTGCTCTTGCGACTAAGTGCATCAGCAACAACATTAGCTTTCCCAGGATGATACTTGATCTCAGGTCGCATGTCCTCAAGCACTTCCAACCATCTCCGCTGCCTCAGATTCAGATCCCTCTACTGATATATGTACTTCAAACTCTTGTGGTCCGTGTACATGTTCAACTTCTCACCGTACACGTAGTGCCTCCATTGCTTCAGGGCAAAGAAAATCGCAGCCAACTCCAGATCATGAGTCGGGTAATTCTTCTCGTGCGGTCGTAGTTGCCTAGACCCATAAGCGATTACTCTTCCTTCTTGCATTAAGACACAACCAAGCCCACGATGTGAAGCATCGCTATAAACATCATACTCAACACCTACTCTAGGCAAAGCCAAAATAGGTGCAGTAGTCAGTTTCTCTTTCAGTTCCTGAAAGCTTGCCTCACATTGCTCGGTCCACTTGAAGTTCACATTCTTCTTGGTCAGACCAGTAAGCGGCACGGCTATCTGGACATAACCTTGAATGAATCTCCTATAGTATCTAGTCATCCCAAGAAAACTTCTGACTTCCTTCACTGTAGTAGGCCTAGCCCAATCTCTCACTTCCTCTATCTTCTGAGGGTCAGTTGCCACTCCCTCCTTAGAAAGGATGTGACCTAGGAATGCCACTTCAGATTTTCAGAAATCACATTTGGATAACTTGGCATACAACTTCTGTTCTTCCAGCTTCTTCAAAACGGCTGCCAGATGCTCTGTGTGCTCGAGGATATCGTCGATAAACACCACGACGAAAGAATCAATGAACGGCCTCAGAACTCTGTTCATCAAATCCATGAAGATTGCTGGTGCATTCGTCACTCCGAATGGCATAACTAAGAATTCGTAATGCCCATGTCGAGTTCTAAATGCAGTTTTGTGCACATCTTCAGCTTTCACTCGAACTTGGTGATATCCTGATCGAAGATCTATTTTGGAGAAAACAGCTGCTCCTTGTAGACGATCGAACAAGTCATCAATTCGAGGAATAAGATACTTATTCTGAACAGTAACCTTATTCAGCTCCCGGTAATCGATACACATTCTCATCGATCCATCATTCTTCTTTACCAAAAGCACTGGTGCTCCCCAAGGTGACGCACTAGGTTGAATAAAGCCTTTCTCCAACAGTTCCTCAATCTGCCGTTTCACCTCATCCTGTTCCACTGGAGCTATCCTATACGGTGCCTTAGAAATGGGTGTACTTCCCGGTTGAAGGGTGATGCTGAACTCTACATCACGATGTGGGGGTAACCCAGGAAAATCATCCAAGAACACAGTCGGATAGTCCCGAACCACAGGAATCCCTTGCACTTCCACAGGAGTCTCTTCCTTGCGGATAGCTGCCACCAAATTAGAACACTTCTTCTTCCCTTGGAAAGTGACTTCAGGTCCACCTGGAGCCTTCACTGTTACCGTCTTGGTCTTACACTCGATGCTTGCACTGTACACCGACATCCAATCAATGCCAATGATAACATCGACTCCCAAGATAGTCAGCTCGATCAGATCAATGCCAAAGATTCGGTCTCCAATCACAATCTCGCAATCAGCATAATACCGATCAGTGGTTAAAGTTTTCCCTGATGGAGTAGCTACTGTTAAGATCTTGCCTAGAAAAATCTTCGGTTCAACTCCCAACACTTTAGCAAATTCAGGAGACACAAAAGTATGAGAGGATCCAGTATCGAACAACACAACAGCTTTCATTCCATTAAGATAAAGTTCTCCTGTTACATAATACACACTCATTACGTAACAGTTCACTTACTAAACGGAAAAAAAGAAATGACATAAACCACTAAACATCTGCCTTCGTACCAGTGATGACATGATCAACCTCATCAGCATCAGCTTCCGTCAAGGCAAATACTCGCCCTGGTTGGTACGGTCTCTTCCCAGTCTGCTGCGTTGGTACATTGCGATTACCATTCCGTGACATTGAGATCGGTAATGTCCTGTCTCACCACAGTTGTAGCAAGTTACCGCATGAGGTCTCACCACATTGTTCCCAGGTCCTCCAGCCACACTAATAGCGTTCGCCCCTGTCGGTTTGAACCTTTGTGCAGATGGTTGTCCCTTGAAACTCGCAGAATTGGCGGGCCTCTTTCCAGACTGCCAGTTGTTCCTCCGATTCTGAACAATATGAAACTGCTCCATATCTGCTTCTGTCGCTGCTGCTCTCTTGACCAACTTGTCGAATCTCCTGATACCAAGAGGTATCATCCGGGACCTCAAGCTTGGCCTCAATCCATGTTCGAACTTACGAGCCTTCTTAGCCTCATCCATCACTAGTTCCAGAGCATACCTAGAGAGCTGAGTAAATTTGGTCACGTACTCTCTCACTGACATGCTACCTTGTTGTAGCGATAGAAACTCCATAGCCTTCTTCTCTTGAACATCGGAGGGGAAATAGTGACTGCGGAATTCTTCCAGAAATTCCTCCCAGCCGAGAACTATGTCTCCCATGGTCCTCTTCATCGACTGCCTCCATACAACCGCGTCCTTCTCAAATTGCAGAGTCGCCAACTTGACCTTATTGCCTTCAGGGATCTCCAGCACTTCAAAAATTATCTCTACTTGACGAATCCAGTTGTCAGCCGCATCAGGGTATGACTTTCCCTCGAATACAGGTGGTTTCATTCGCTTGAACGATTCCACTAGTTTAATCGCTTCGGGCACCGAATTCGCAGGTCCCCTTCCTTGGTTCTGATTCATAGCCACGACGCTGAGCGTCTGATAGACCCTCGCAAGTTCTGTTTCCAGATCCAGACCTTCACCATTTCTAGCTCCTCTTCTAGCCATATTCTGATGCAAAAGATCCATTAAATTCGAAGTATAAGACATGAATTTTAAATCAACTTGCATTTCATTAAATTCCAAACTTTATACATTCGAATTGAAAAACATTTCTTGACATCAGAATGAAAGATAGTAGAAGCTACAACAGTCTAACTCCTACGGTTCCTCTTCGCTTCTCGAAGTTCTCCCCGTAGTTCATCAACTTCATCCTTCAGCACATCTGTCATATTCTTCCTCTTCTCGAGTTCCCATATACGATAACTGAGAACTGAAAAGTCATCCTTCTGCTTTGTCAGCTGAGCTTCCAATAATCCGACTCTCTCTCGCAGTGTTTCTACCTACCTCTGAAGAGAAGTCACAAGACTATTTGGAACTGGTTCTTCTTCTTCGTCAGAAGAAGAGTCATCAGATGAATCAGGAGGTGGGGTGATCTCTCGGGATTCAGGCCATTCTTCTCCATCAAATTCTGCTTGCCCTGGGTAGTACTCGTCCTCGGAATCTGCCTGTCCAGATGGTACTCTTCCTCAATGATATGCCAGTCGTCGTCTCCAGCAGGGTCGAAGTGATCAGCCATCTTAGAAATAGGGAGGAAGAAGCATAAGTCATAGAGCAACACAAATGTAAGTCACTTATATTTAAATCTCTAGACTCAAACACACACTCTAATGTCTACTTCTAGGGTGTCGTTCCTTATAAATTTGTACAAGTGTGAAAGCGTGGCTCTGATACCACTCTGTAACGTCCCGAATCTCAAATACACTGAATTCGAGATGTTCTACAGGATCTTTTCACTTCCTTTAGTACAATTTTACAAGGAAATTTAAACTTTTCACTTTATATCAGAGTTTACATCAATATTACATTTTACATTGCACAGCGGAAGTAAAATTTTACAATAATGAAAACAAATATACAACAACATTGAGTAATCTTTAAGCATTTGTTCCTCTTTAATCTTTATCAAGCCATTTACCTGCATATAAGACTGTGGGTACGTCAGTTTATTCAACCGACGATCATTATACACGGCCATCCTCTCTTTGCCGAAATAGTATAACTTATTCTCCATATTTAGCAAACACAAACTTGACATATCAAACTAAAGGGACTACCCTATTGATGTCGTGTTGTGATTGTGCACTTAGTCCTTAATGCATTTATTTATATTACATGACACTAATGCGCACTTGTTCGGATTCTATGCATCCCATACTACATAGATCCGAGGGCAAGCCCTTAATCGTTCTTCATCTTTGTAGGGTTCAATCCCTCGTTATGACTTAATCTACTACTGTAATTACGGTAGGTATCTTAGATGATCTATGAGTACAAGCTCGTGTACAGAAAATTCTGGAGGAAAATCCCACGCACTGACACGACGCATCGAGCAGGCAACCTATAGACAATTCAGCCTCACTTCATGACACACGATCCTCTTGCAGTTACCAAACATCCCATAAGCGTTGCCACCGGGACGATAATTCTGGAGTAGTGCCCACGCCATGTCCTGACGCATCAAGCAGGCAGCCTGTGGATCACTCTCACACCGCCAATCTGATGGCCCTCATACTCGTGTTTTTTTCCTACTTTCATCACGTCTCCACTGTGTACTAATCCTTAGTTTTTATCAAAATCATGAACAAAAATCAAAGCTCTAGAGTTAGCCTCTCCACTAAACCGGACTTATTCATTCATTCAAACATGACCAACCTTGGTCTTTCATTTCAAATTTTCATTTCATTTCTTTTCAAATGCCGGGGGAGACTTAGCTACTCTTTTTGTTTCAATTTTCAATTCATAATTTCCAAAATGAGCATTCCCAACTCATAAATTTCCATATTGAGTCATCATACTCAAAAGTAATTCTCTTTTCAAATTATGATTTCTAATTCGTTCAAATAGTCCATAACTATACATGAAATTCATATGCTTTATCAATTACCACTTTCACCTTGAAATTTACATCATTAACGAATATTCACAATTCACATTTTTCACACTATTCACATATGAGAATAATTCATAACCATCACAAAATAAAATTTCTTTCTCGACTAAATTAATCTTCTAATCCTTCATTTCAAATTCTTTTTCAAGATATAATTTCACAAAAATACAAATATAGAACCATAGTTCTATTTATGCATTTTAGTCTCAAATCATAGTTTATTTCATGCAAATAATTCCCAAATTATTTTTATAAAGTCCCATATATTTTTAGAAGAATAATCATATTTTTTTCATAATTTTTGGACAATTAAAAACCCCAAAAAAATTGATTTTTCAATCTTTCCGAGGGCAAGATTCGAACCCAGCACCCCAGAGACACAGCCGAAAGCACAGACCACTAGGCCAGTTTGTGCCAGCGGTATAAAAGAGGAGCGGAGGGTAGTTAATGCTTTCGGTTCAGAACTGATTGGATTTAAAATAAACACCCATAAAAGATGGCATTCTCAAGAGTCAAACAAGTGACCTTAGAGAACCCAACCGCACGCTCTGACCACGTGAGCTACGTGCTCAGGTTGTCTAAGTGCAACTCAAATTCTTTTTGAACCGATTCTCACTGTTGTTTAAACGTTTCGATGTTCAACTAGCCTTCGTTTCATTTTGCTTTCATAAAAATTACTGTACAACTCCAGATTAATTCTTCCTCACATAATTCACATACCAGTATGAGCAAAATAATTTTTGCAACAATTAAAACATATTTTCATACAACTAATTCAAATTCTACATTATAATACTACATTTCTTCTCTTTTCGACATTTCTTCGCATTTAGCATTCTAATCTCTTTATCAATAAATTTCACCTCAATTCTCTGTCTTTAATCGTTTACCTAACATACAACACATATTTTAAATTATTCAAGCCCATATTAACACAAAAGATCTATTTAACACATGAAATGGTATTATCAATCTACTAACTTTTGTGTGTAATTCTTGATGGGTAATAAATGTGTTTTTATCAATCCATACATATCTTGGCTTATGCAAAATTCCATACCTGGGATGTACTGTTTCTCCATGAATAAGAGTATAGAAGATCCAAAACTCGTGAAGAACCTACATTCATGTAGAAGAGAAAGCTATACTCTTTCTAATCATGTAATGAACAAAAGCATTTCTTTGATATAGTTCTTTAATGAAATTATAAATTTACTGCAAACTTACAAAACCTAATATCTTCCTTATCATAAGAAAATTATGAATTCATTTATAAAGAAAATAAATACAAATCATAGGACCAGCCTAAAGGAAAATAATTTTTTTCTTCCTATCAGACACGAGCAACAGAAGGAACTTAATAAAATATCATCAAATGATTAAACCTGCAACTAGAAAAAAATGATCATAAAATAGAAGTCATAGGGAGAATAAACATCCATACATCTTCTTTAGGAGCATCAATGTCCTCCGCATCCTCAACTGTATCCTCATGCCCATATTTTTCACTCAACCACTCTTTAGCTGATGTAACAAGTGTATACACCATCGCTATTCCCAGATTCTCAAATGCCTGCAAAGAGAGATTATGTTATGTAGGGAAAATAAATAGATCCAAACAAATCAACAAGTAGTTTAGATGAATAAAACCCAACAAAATGCATAAATGATTGAAATTATCAAAGAGTTGGATTATCTGACGAATCTCTAGCATGGATATTATAAAAACAATGAACGTTGAGATAATTTGAAACTTTTGTCTTCTCGCAGTGAAAACAAGCAACAAGGAATATAATTTTTCATACTTCAGAGTTAATTACAAAATAAGGTGTTGATGACTTACAAATTACAACTGATAACAGGTAGTAACAACAACCTAGAAAGCATCATTCCATCAACTAGCACTACCTTTTCCCCCCCCCCCCTCCTCTCCTCCCCTCTTCTTCTCTCCTACTACAGCTAAATGGGAGACAAAAGGATAAATACAACCCCTTAGGGTTGGGATATTGTCATCAATGTTGTTGAGGCTGCTGTTGTCATCATTATCTACATGTTCTACAAACATAAGGTTATAACATACTTATAATTGTTAGAAGCCTGAGGTGCCTTCCTGCCTGGAAACCATCTTGTGTTTGTATCCTACGATGCCATTTCAGGTCAAACTCAAAAATTATGAGATCAATCAGATGTTCCCCAAAGAAATCCAATCTTAGACGAGTCAAACAGTATCATATAACAGACATGAGAAGAATAACATAAATGATTTTAAAATCAATTAAAGGAAATCAACGGGGCTCGTGCAAGGTTTCACATTCCGCAAATTAATGAACAGAAACAAAATAGCTTGTGGATGATGGCTGGATGCAACGGGTACTAGGTAATAACTAACCATTCACCAGTATCAATAATCGGATATCAGCAAATACAAGAGAATGATGAGGAAAAAGTGGGAAATAAATTTTATATGATGCAGAAGAAAAAAAATGTTGATACAAAAATTACCTCCTCTTCAAGCTTTTCTTTTAGCAATTTAAGATCATCAGGTTTTATTCCTCGTATACTGCACAAACAGGCAAGCATTAGCACAGGTAAGTGACTACTAAGAAAACAATTTAAACAGTCCAAATACGCATAAATGAATGAAAAACATTAGATATTAAGACAACAAGATAAACAAACATATATGCGCACGACTAATACGGAAAGAATAAATCAACCTAAAATCACATTTAAATTGGCTTACCTTTTAACATTAAGAAGGAGGGGGGTTCACCTGGATATTTTTCGGTATGTGAGAATATCAGGGCCAACTGAACTATAATAAAGAAAATCCAAATTCATCTCTCAATATCAAATATAAAGAGGAACTCATCACTACATTTAAACTAGTGAAATTACACGGAGTTGACTGAAGTAACAATCAAAAGTCTTTTTTTGTGCAAAAGTGACAAGGAGAAGCCATTTCCTCCTATGTTTCCGGTCCTCGTTAAATTTTGTGTCATCCAGATATTATGGCTTAAAGAGATAATATATATATATATGATCACAGTTATATATATATGATCACAGTTATATTTTGTTTCCGGTACTCTGAATCAACACTCATTCAGAGTTATATATATATGATCACAGTTTGTATAACTAGGAAACATACTGTTCAAAATAATATGTATGTACTGTTATATTTATATACATACATATCTTGGCTTATGCAAAATTTATATAATTTATATCAGCTCAGTCATTACAGCTGCAATTTCAATAATTAAATCGATTCAAGATAATGACAACGACAATGACAATAATGGATTACCAATACTAATGCATAACAAGGTAAGATAATAATGAATTAAATCAAACTTCGTATAATTGTCTTTTGAGTAATTCCAATTAATCAAATTATGCTATATCTAAAAAAAATCTCAACGGCATTTCCACAAACACCTTTCGTGCTCCTTAAATTAATAACACATAATCAATATACTTTGATCAGAGCATCTATTATCTATCGATATGCACTAAATTGGTAATCCTAGATCACTTGATAACTCAATTCAACAAACAAGGGTGCAAATTAACTCAATCCAAAACAATTCAAATCACTACTCCAGGAAGTTTTCACATAATAATTTTTAAAATATCAATCTGTTACAAAAAGTACTCAAAAATTTCTCTAAAAACAAATAAACAATAATTAAAGTAAAAAAAAAGATATTAGGTCAACAATTACGATTCAATAAATAATAACACAGTTTAAAATCAGAGATCTACTACTAAACAACGAATCAAACGAATCTGATGATTTCAAACCTAACTTCAAAGTTCGATCAAGATTAAAAACTAACTAAAATTAATTAAAAGTCACAGATCCAAAGATCGATCCACAGATCTGAGAGTTATACCATGTAATCGGTGGTGATGAACGGATCGTTGACTGCGACTAGCTCAACATCCTCGCTCTGCAAAATCACTCTAGCAACCAATCGCCTGATCCTTCCGAATCCTATTAAAGTAATCAAAACCCTCAGATCTACTCAACGACAACAAAAATGCCAAAATCCAACTAGCAGCGAAATAAGTGAGGAAGATGGGGCGACGGTAGCGGTAAGAGGGGGGCGACGACAGCGGGAAGAGGGGTCTGCGACGGCAGCAGGGAAGAGGGGGGCGACGGCAGC
>CM030359.1:352470190-352665862 GCA_017893485.1 Hemerocallis citrina | reverse complement strand
GGGAAGAGGAGGATTTAGAGATTGGGTTCAGGAGAGAGGGATTTAGAAGTATAAATGAAATATATATTTTTTGGGAGCGGGGGAGGGAAAATGAAAAGATTGGGGGAAAAATAAATTTTGGACTATACCCACAGTGTTTAAAAGCTCTAAAGCTATAGGATACCTATACCCACAGTTTACTACACGTCTGTAGGTATATGATGCCTATACCCACGGTTTTAGAGATCCGTCACTATAGGTGTCCGTTGGTATATGGCAAATTCCTTGTAATGCGCCTGAGAGAGTAAGAGCGTGCGAGAGGTGAAGGTATCCTCTCTATGGCTCTCTCCTGAAGCGTGGTTTTTTGGTGGGTGAGCGAGATAGTTGTTTGGTGAGAAATCGCCTGAGAAAGCACTATCGTGAGAGAGGTGAAAGTATCATCTTCACGGCTATCTCTTTAGTAGCGGTTGTGGAAACTATTGGCGTGTTTGTAGGATGAGTGGTGGAGATGGTGGCTGTGCATGTGCTGTGGTGTCATAAGTCGGCCTGCGAGGCTTAAGCCCAAAGATGGGGTCCTCCCAGCGAGGAGAAGGCAGGGATCGGCGAGTGTTAAAATCCTGTCAGACTAGTTTCATGTGGGTGTACATGTGCCGTGGAGCCAGTGTACGAAGCTAAACTGACGTACATATAATTTTGTTGGACCGAACTTGTTTGTCGACCTACCCTCCAGAGTTGTTAGAGGGATTTATTGTTTGTACGGATCATGTTACTTCATATATGTTTTATTTCCTGTCTGTAGGTTGTAGTCTGGCCCAGTTCGCTGGGTTTGTATCATTAATTTTTTATTAATGAAATAGGGTGGCCACTATCCATCTTTTCCCTAAAATAAAAAAATTTAAAAAAAAATTTGCGGACACGTGTTGGATGAGAAGAGTGGCAACATTGGACTATTGGAGAGAGGCAGCACTATAAGAAAAGAAACGTGACTAAGTATAATAAACATAAAAGAGAGATTATTCACACAAAAAAACATAAAAGAAATATGTAAATTTAAAGGATGGAGATATATACACAGCACACAGTGACACAACCAGTCTCATTCTGATTAGCCCAAGAAAACAGTCCTCATTCTGAATTTATAACAGTAGAGTTTTTTGCAACTAGCTTTTATTTATGGGGAAAATATCAATACTGCCATCCTGAACTGGCAATTCTTCAATCCTTTATTCCTAGCTAGCTACAATAGTACATTCTCACCAATCCTTACTAGCTTCCCTCCACCTTATTAATTTCAACAGAATACATAATTGAATTTTATTACTAAAGCATCACATATATATATTTTTGATTTATTTATTTATTTTTGGGAGGAAAACATCACATAAAAGCTTATGATCGATAAAAACTTGTTAATTAATCTGTATAGCTCTAGCAACTGAGGTTACTTCCTGGATCCACACCAAACTGGCTGCAGTAGTTCGTATAAAGCGTAATCCGATCAGTCATCTCACTAGAACCACCACACTCCATAGAGTTGATGTCTTTGATTGTGGCTCCAAACCCTGAAGTGATGTCCGTATGGGGTCCTCTATTCATCCAAAACCATAATGCGGCCTTGAACGATATGTCGACATTGTTGGCCACAGTGTCAGGTGCGCCAAGCCCGTCAAACCCTAGGGCCTGGCCTGCTGCCCCATAGTTGTAATTCCAGGTGAGCTGGAGTGGGCCTCTGCCAAAATATTTCTGGGAAGGATTGCATGGCCATTGTTGAAATGTGGGGGAACTGTCGCAGTAGGTGGGTAGCGGGTTAGTTTGCTCGTCTATGTAGCAGAAACCTGCAGGTCAACCAGAAACCTAGTTAATTATCTTGAGAAATATTAAGGAACATGATAATACATAATACGTATGTACGTTAATAAAAGTTAATTTGTGAACCTAGGGAAATTACAGAGGACGTACTATTAAAGACCCTACCTGTGGTAAGGGTGAGGGTTTTTAATATTTATATTCTAACACGCCCTCGTAGGTTGAGGGCTATGTTTTTGGGCCAATGCCTGGATTTTTTTTCTTTTCTTTTCAATCCGCATTAAAATTGCGCAGCGGGTGAGATTTGAATCTGGATTATTCTGATACCATATTAAAGACTCTACCGATGGACGAAAACTTCGAAGTTTTAGCATAGTGACAGGGAATTTTACACTTACCGGCTATAAGACTAGTACAATTATGACCTTTGCTCGCATATAATTAAATAGTACAACTGAGGTTCTAGTCTTTTTGTTCACTGTAAAATTATTGTCACTCTATATTCTTGTTATCTTATAGATACAGAAAAATTAATTGAAGAGTTAAATTTCTGTTTCTTTTTTTTTTTACTTTCCATTTATTTAACACTAGTATCATACACGTGCACACGTGCACGTGGAAAAAGTGGAAAAAATTGAAGGATAATGAAAAGGATAAAAAGAAAATAATTTCCAAACTGATTCACTTTCGAAAATATTTACCACACTGATCCACTTTCGAAAATATTTACCAAAGTTAGTCCATAACCCAACACGTGCGCTGCACGTGTTGGCTTCAAAATGACATCAATGACAAATGACACTAAGGCCTTCTTCCATTATAATAGTAGAGATATGGGTATTACTTGGGGACAGATTTGTATAGGCTAGCTGTTCACATCATAGGCTAACTTAGGATGAGTAGTTGACAAGAGCACAACTCAGATCGATCATGCACTTCTATTTTGAAAAAGAGATTAACCATCGAGCTGAGGAGGTTCTTCACTCGTGTTTGAAGTAGTAGTCCATCAAGTCATTTATCAAGATGACAAAACTTCGATTAATATTTTAATGGACGGATGGATAGCTGAATTTCAAGGCTATTGAATCTCCTCTACATCACTGCTGCCTACATCTACATGAGTGATCGACTTTTCAAGATAATTTTGATCGAGAATTATCATATAATTAACAAGCTAAGCTACTATAGAACTAAATCAAAGAGAAGAAAGAAAAAAAAACTAAAATTAAATTAAATTTAAATGAGAAAAAGAACTTACGTCCTGTCTCATGTGCAGCATGTGCGAAGAAAGCCGCAATCTCCCTCTTAGAATCATCACTACTCCCAGTAGTTCCAAACTGGGGAAACGTTCCCAGTGCATCCAGAAAAGCTTGCCTTGTGTAAAACCCTTTACCAACACAATTTGCTGGTGCCTGTCCAATAATCCCATCAAAGAATGCCTGGGTCACAATATCACCAACGTTCACCCCATTGTTAGGGCTAGGGCTTACGGTGCACGGACCCGACTGGCACCCGGCTCCACAGTACGGGTCGGTTGTCCCACAGTACCCGGCGCTGCTGCAGCAATAGCCGGCTTGGCAACCGCAGTTCTGGCCAATTACAGTCGCTGGCCAGTAGGCAACCAGGGCTATGGTAGCTAGTACTACAAGTATTTTCTTGACACCCATTTTGGTTAACTTGTTCTTTTAAAAGTATAGGTTAGGGGAGTATTTATAGAATGAGAGTCTGCTGTTTTGCTGTGGAAATTTGAAGGAAATATCTTAATTTGACAAGGATGTGATTAATATGTTATCTCTTAATTTCCAGTTCTACACGTTTTGCTAGGTGGCTTGACTTGGAAATTTTCTATTTTGGTTTGTTTTGGAGAATTGATTTGCATCTGAGTTTTTCCATGATGATTCATGCATCATGTTTAAAGTGTAACTGTAGCTGTGATTGTGAACATGCATGCATGATTTTGAGATGACAAGCTTCCAAGATTGAGAATTATAGGATCTTGATCATTTTATGCATGCTGAATTTATTGCTTCTTAAAAGGGCACATCAACATGGTGGACTTAGAAAGAATGAAAGAACGAACAAAGCTTATAGTTTATAGTGTTATTGGCAATTGCAGGAATGCAGCTTTTAGTTCAATATGTTTGAGAACTGAGAGTTGCGTACATGAGTTTCATATCCTCTGTTATCTCTGTTTATGGTTTTCCTATTCACTAGATTGGTATTATGAGAACTATACTGCTCGGTTATTTTGTGTGTTGGTGAGAAGAATAAACTCCGGTCTGATGTAAGCAAAACTTGAACCCTAATTTCTAGCGAATTTTTTGCCGTAAGAGCATCCACAATCGTTTTTTTTTGATAAAGAGATGGTCACAGCTATCGTTTCATTAATGAACTATTAAGGAAACACAGTAGGACATACATATACGGTTACAAATTAAAGTAACAAGATCTAAAGACAACATAGCAACGAAATAGACAATACAATAAACCCCAGAAACTAGACCCAAGGAACGCCGGTCTAAATCAAAAGCACCCCCAAAATGCACTCCGGTATCTCCATCAAGCAAGAACCAGCTTGACAATATGCTCCAATCCCTGGACGGCTACTCTCCCTCTGCGGTCCTGAGTCTCTTGTTTGCCTCTATGGCACCTGCCCAATCATGGATCAGCATAAACAATTTATTCATAAAGTGAGGAAATCTGTATGTAATATTGCGGAAAAGAAGATCGTTCCTTTGAATCCATAATGACCAAAGTAAAGCAGCAATCGCAATATCTCATGCCCTTCTATCATCTAATTTAATGTGACTATCTCTAAATGTACCCCAAATTTTCGAAGGTGAATTAGGACACTGATTACACCCAAACCCTCTACTGACAACCTCCCAGGCTAGTCTAGCTCTAAGACAATGGAATAGAATGTGGTTGACGTCTTCTTCAGCCGACAAACAGCTTCCACAGCTCGTATCAATATGCAAGCCCCTCTTTTTAAGGTTAGTTTTTGAGAGGATCGCGTTTTTGTTGACTAACCAGCAAAACACTTTTACCCTGAACGGCGCTATGGTACCCCAGATGATCGATTGTGCCTGACATCTCGTCCCGCCATCGTTGATCCATTTATACATGGATGACACCGAGAAAAGCTTCGAGTTGTCTCTGTCCCACCACCTCTCATCTTCTGTTGAGTTGCCCCCCTCTCCTGTCCACATGATTAGATCGTTTAAAGCCTCGAATTGCACCACACTCTCTGGGTTGATATTCTGGGACACAACAAAGTGGAGTTTTCCATTCCTTCTAACATCTGCTACCGTAAGATCTAAATTGGTAGTAGCTTCAGCGGCCCGAGGGAATTGGTTTTGCAGGGTGGACAATCCACACCACTTGTCTTTCCAGAACCTGGTGTTCTTCCCGTTGCCTACTTTACAGCTAGTGTTGGAATTAAACAATACACCCTGCTTAGCTATGCCCCTCCACATAAGAGAAACTTTAGCCGACGGGCTTTTACCTCTGAATCGCACTTTGCGCCTCTTCCTGTACTGTGCAAACGAGAAGCTCCACCAACCTCTGTGATTATTATTGATTTTCCACCACCACTTGCTAAGTAGTGCTTTGTTCATGTCTCGCAGGCACATGATCCCCAAACCCCCAAATTCCCTTCTTTTGCACACTCTTCCCCAATTGACAAGATTGAGTCCTTTGTTGCCCTCGTCGGCGCCTTTCCATAAAAATCTCCACCTCAGCTTATCAATTCTATTGATGACCCACTTTGGCAACTCAAAGATGAACATAAGATACAGCGGGATCGCGCTTATGACCGAATTAAGTAGTATGATCCTTTCTCCGAGGGAAAGAAATCTACTCTGCCATCCGGAGAGTTTCCTATTAATCTTATCGATAAGAGGATTCCAATCCTCCCTCAAGAGCGCTCCTGGTCTAATCGGGGTACCGAGGTATTTAATAGGGTAAGCACTAGTCTTGCAACCAAAGATATCCGCGATATCGTTAAGCACATTGTTCGGGAGATCCGTCATCGGAATGATGCTAGTTTTATTCAAATTCACTTTGAGGCCTGACCACCCTTGGAAACAAGCCAGCACCGTCTTCATGGCCACCGCTTCTTCAACCGAAGCTTTCCCGAACAGCATTGTGTCGTCTGCATATTGAAGGATCGACATTGGAGTAGGGATTCCCTTGATCTGAATCCCCTTAATTGTATTGTTTTCCATAGCCCTATTAATCATTTCTGCGAGTCCGTCTGCTACAATAGCAAAAAGCAGGGACGAAAGAGGATCTCCCTGTCGCAGACCTCTCTTACAAAGGATCATTTTTCCTTGCCATCCATTGACCATGATGTTCGATTTGCCTCCTCTGATGCACTTGCTCATCCATGATCTCCATTTTGAACCAAAGCCTTTAAGAGCAAGGGCTTCCTCCACACAGTCCCACTCTACGGAGTCGTAAGCCTTCTGGAAATCAAGATTAAGAATGAAGCCTTCCGCTTTGGTACTGTGACCTCTGTAAACTATCTCGTGGGCTGACGCGATGCTATCCATAATGTCCCTACCCCTAATGAACCCACTTTGTGATTGTGCGATAGTCTCATTGAGATTCGGAGCCAGTCGTTGGGCCAACACTTTCGTAATAATTTTGAACGACCCGTTCAGGAGACTAATGGGTCTGAGATCTTCTTGTGATCTAACTTCACTTTTCTTGGGCACTAGAATGATGGAGGCGTAATTTAATCTATCCAAGTCCGCCGTTCCCTCAAAAACCTCATGAAAGATGCTCATTAAGTCATTCTTGATGATATTCCAATAAGTAAGGTAGAAGAAAATCGGCAATCCATCCGGTCCCGGGGCCTTGTCCTGTCCTAAGCTTTTGATAGCGTCTAAAACTTCTTTCTCCTCGAAGCACATTTCAAGGTCATTGCTCCCATCTATTCTAGAATGACTCCACATATCCTGAGCTAAAGAGCATCTAGCCTCCTACTTATGCCCAAGCAAAGCATGATAGACATCATCCAGATGCTCCTTGACCTGTTCTTCGTTTTCGGACCAGCATCCGTCGATCGTTATGCCTGTGATGTGATTGTGTCTCCGTCTACCGCTGGCCATTTTGTGGAAAAATTTTGTGTTAGCATCTCCTTCTCTCAACCATTGAATCCTCGCTCTCTGTTGCCAATAGACTTCCTCCATCTTTGCTATCTGTTGCAGCTCGAGTCTTTTATTTGCTAGCTCGTCTTTCTCTGTCTCCTAAAGGTCTATAACCTCTTGAGTGGCTTCCAGACTAGCAATTCTAATTGCTAACTCATCTCTACGTAAACTGATGTTACGCGCTTTATCCTTAGCCCAAGATTTAAGGCACCTTCTTAGACGTCTAGTCTTTTCTACCCAAATTCCCACTGCCGATAACTGAGTCGTACTTGCACTCCAAGAATCCTCGATAATTTGGCGAGAATCCTCACACAAAGTCCATGCTTTCTCGAATTTGAAACCGACGAAATTTTTCTTTTTGATATCCCCACAGTCAATAACCAGGGGCAGATGGTCTGAGGTGTATCTAACAGTCGTTTTGACCTTAGCTCGTGGATGAACATTCTCCCAATCAAGCGAGACCAACACCCGATCCAACTTTGCCAATATCGGATTCCGCTACATGTTCGTCCAAGTGAATTTCCTGTCTGACATCTCTAGCTCCAATAAGTCTAGTGCTTCTATCGTCTCATTGAATAAGTCTTGCTCAGACTGACTGTGACCTCTACCTCTATGCTCATCCCGAAATCTGGTGATGTTAAAGTCGCCACCTACAATCCATGGGCCTCCCCATTTGTTTCTGATGAGTCTAAGTTCCGCCCAGAGCTCTTTGCGCATCCTACTGTCATACGGGCCGTAGACGCTTGTAACAGTCTGGGTCCAACAGTCGCATCTTCGTCTAATTCTAATCGATACCGAATAGTTTCCGATGAACTGGTCGACAATCTCGAAGATTGCCGCACTAGCTCCTACCGCTATCACCCCCGAAAAACCCCTAGCCGACTTAAATCGCCATTGGAAGTCTGCCATTCCCCTAAGAGAATTGAAGTCCTCTTCTGTTGGGTTTTCGATCCTAGTTTCTTGTATACCACAGACATCTGGGCAAATCTTGTTAAGCGTAACGCCAATAGCTCTCTTTTTCAGCTTTTGGCGCATCCCTCTAACGTTCCAGAAGATGTACACCATTAAACAACAATAACGACATCTAATAACGTACCCCCCGCGCTACTGATCCCTTGGAACTACTTACTAGTTATTCTGGTTTCTTCTCTAATGATAGCTAAGTTAGCAAGTTGAGTGTCTCTAGAGCTACCCATAGCTAACCCATACAAGCTTGCGAAGTAAATTAATGACTCATCTGATAATGAATTAAGAACAGAGCAATTAGAATGTGAAGTACCTTCTGCTGTCGTGGTCTCCTCCTGTTGCTTGTTTCCTCTAATGGCCCAACCACCAAGCTCACTATTCTGACTCTCCGAGCTAATCATCTGTCTTTTGCCTTTCCTCTGGTATTCAGTGATTTTCCTGGTTGAAGTACTTCCCACGCTTCCTCTGACATCTCTCTCTTCGACTTCCGTTTTCGCCGCAGAGACAATATTATCCTCACGAATCCCATCTAAAGCTCCAATAATGTCGTTCCCTGACGCTTGACCCGATGTAGGAGGATTGTTGACTGCCTGACTCTGCTGAGAAATAGGGTCAATCCCTGTGAGAACTTCCCCCGATTTGATGCTGACTATCGGAGTTAAAACACTGCCAGGCTGTGTAACAGGGAGGCCCATGGGCTTAGATCCACCAACAGTTGCAGCTTTGGATTGGAGCAGCGTTGTGACTGCATTCTTCACAGATAATTCAATATCCGCCTTTGAGAAGCCCATCCAAGGTTCTGATATAAAGCCCATAGTCTTAACAAGATCTGGTCCCAATGCAGGTTGCGATTTCAAGATGCCAGAGGTCCTATGACCAGTCGGATTAGACAGAACATCTGTCCTAGTAGGGAAGTCACCTCTCCCTGTCAATTCGCCGCTCTCAGTCACGTCGTGAACAGTGGTGGAGTCAACTCCAACTGACAGAAGCTTTTCCCTGTGTAGTTGATGTGAAGTCGGTGGGACCCTGCGCCAGCTGTAAGGAGCAACTGTTGGACTAATCTCACACTTGGACGGTTGAGATCTGTGCTTGCAAATGGCATTTGAAATTTGAACATGTCTCTTGACATCTAACGGACGAAGCTTACTCCCATCTGCCCCCTGCACAGATCCCGACCCTAGCACATCCTCTCTATCCAACGGTAGTGCATCATCGTCTTCCTCTAACTTTCGATAACCACCGTTGAAACTGCAATCCTTTTCCGACGTAAACTCTCTAAATGAAACGTTTTTTTGAACCTCTACAATAACTTTAACTTCGTAGATGATGTTGTCGAACTCAACGAGGATTTTAGATGGGATATCTGATTTGTTCGCCACCCCAACCTTCAACCTTGCGAATTTTCTCGCCGATAATGTCAGTGTCTGGCGATCGATATCAATCAGCATCCCAAACGGCCGTACTACGTTTTGGAAGCCCGAACGCACCCAACAGTGGAACGGAAGGTTGAAAAGGCGAATCCACACCGGCGGGAAATTTTCCGCTTTCAGCGCCCCGAAATCCCTGCTCCACCATTTAAAAGTAACAAAGAATTCTAATCCCTGAGCATCCCTCCCCTCTAATCCTTTAACCCTAACAGTCTCTTTGGCAATCTCCTCGTTGTCGCAGTGGCCATAAAACACATTCGAACTGATCTCTTGGATGATCCAGATAGGGGGCGGAGTAGAGACTAGCGCTGCCGTTAGTAACTCCGAAATGTCGTTGGGTGTAGGCGAGCTCGTCTGTGCTTTGATCACTAGGCCTCCACTGAATCTACGCTCAAACTCAGCCATCAGCGGGGTTGGAACTACAGTTGCTTGAACAACTCGACGTTCCCCCGCCCCACTCTCTTGAGTCTTACTCTCCACCGACACCACGGGGGTCGCCGCCATGTGAGCTTTGGAGTTGGAAGCTGAACCTTTGGCGCGTTTAGGGCAAGCTGTTGAAATGGGTCCCGAGCTCCTACAGTAGTAGCAAAACCAATCGTGTGGACACTTGCTAATTGTATGGCCGGGGCGAGCGCATTTGTGACAATTTTGCCGTCCATCAATGCGAGAAGCTTCCGAACCACTGCTGCTCTTGATAGATTTCCTATGTTTCCTTGACTTTACGAGAACCCACTCATCATCTTCCTCCCCTCTGGCTAGTCGGCGTGGTATCTCTGGTGTGGGGGAACGTCGGCGAACTCTATGTTCGTCGACGTGGGCAGCTTTACCTCTGGTCACATCAGCGTAGGTCCAGCTTCTCTTGTTGCTCCCTTCGAAGCCTGGGCTTGAGTGGTCAATCCTGATCGAGCTCTTCGTGGACTTCAGCCTTTCCTCAGGTTCACGGTGAAGCTCACGACGTGAGGATCTGCTCCTGACGTACTCCGTGCATTCCATCCTCTCTCTGCGAGGTGACGATTCCCTGCGATCCTCTCTGGTTGATCCCTTCCATCTGCTTCGCTCGCCCTCGCGGAGTTGGGCCTCTCCTTCCTCTCTGCCACGCTTCGTCATCGACGAGGAGTAACATCTGTCCGGGAGGGTTGGCTGAGGTGAAACTGAGGAGTGGTGAGTAGGTCTTGGGTTGGAGGCTCTCATGTCTCTCTTAGTTGAGATGATCTTCCCTGTTCGCAGCATCCACAATCGTTATGGTTAAAAAATGCATATAGCAATCTCTCGTTTCGCTGCACTCATAGAATGCTATATTTTACCATTTTAAATTAAAATAATAACAGACGGTGCTTCATATTGCGTCAGAGAGGGAAAAAAATAAAAAATATATTTAAAAAGGTGGGACGGAATATCATCTTGCGTCAGAGAGGAAAAAAAATTAAAATGGTGCGACGGCACTTCATGTGCCGTCGTAGGAAATTTTAAAAAAAAATAACGGAAAGGGAGAGACAGCACATCGAGTGTCGTCCGACAAAAAGGGACACTCAATCGAGTGCCTTGCCGAGAGTTGGGTTCTTTTTTTTTTTTAAAAATTACAATTTTTTTTTTTGAGGGACTCCGACCATTAAAAATAAAAAATAAAAAATTGTGTGACGGCACTTTGAGCTCCGTTGTTTATATATGCATAATTCTTATTTCAGTTCTCATATATGGCACTCTACTGTAGCGATTTATGCAAATTATGCATATTTACACAACAACTGCAGCAACTGCAGCGCTCTTTTTTTTACAATATATGCATATTTTTTTTTACAATATATGCATATTATGCATATATACCAAACGACTACAAATGCTCTAATAGGCCATTTTTTGAAAATATTCGCAATTATGGGCCAGTTTTGAAACTATTAGCACTCGTAGGCTGCTTTGTGTCACGTCCGCAGTAGCCGCTATTCTCATTAACGATTTCTTCATTTTGAAGGTCGTTAATGGAAACAGCAGTCATGTTTTAAAATATTTGAAATTTTTTGTTTACTA
Organism: Hemerocallis citrina; assembly: GCA_017893485.1. Classification (NCBI taxonomy): domain Eukaryota; kingdom Viridiplantae; phylum Streptophyta; class Magnoliopsida; order Asparagales; family Asphodelaceae; genus Hemerocallis; species Hemerocallis citrina. Next base: position 352,654,506 of record CM030359.1, on the reverse strand, counting down.
TCGTTATTCCCACTAACGACCTTAGTATATATGAGAATTAGCGACCTCAAATAAATGTATTGATACACTTAACAATTTCTCTAGAGGTTTTGCTCTCTTGGGAAAAAAAATTAAAGCTAAGGTCGCTATTGGGAATAGCGATCTTAGTATACTTCAGTCGTTATTCACAATAGCAACCTCAGTAGAAAACTCAATCTCCTTGTTCTTTGTAAAATTTGTAAAATAATCACACAACTGACATCTCTATTCAGAATAGCGACCTTTGTACAATAAAGGTCTCTATTCCGAATAGCGACCTTTGTACAACTAAGATCGCTATTTCGAATAGCAACCTCGGTTTCAAAAATAAATTGATTCTTATTTTTCAGAGAGCAAAAGCTCTCTAAATTTTGCTAAGTGTTAAAATACAGTTTATTAAAGGTCGTTAATCCCATTAGCGACTTCATATATACTTTGGTCGCTAATAGGAATAGCGACAACAAACAAATTTTTTAAAATATTTTAAAACATAGGCCGCTATTCCCATTAACGACTTTCAAAAGGAAGAGGTCGCTAATAAGTATAGCGGCCACTTCTGACGTGGTACAAAGTAGCCCGCAAACGCTAATAAAGTTTCCTTAAGCCCCGAGTATTGTTCAATTTCTTTTTGGCATGTGATTCAAAGTACCATCCAAAAAAGTCAACAGCTGGGTTAGAGCATCCACAGTGGTTTTCTAAATTTCTCATTTTGCCATTTTTTGAGAAAAGAAGAGCTGCAATGGTTTCTCATATTCCCATTTTTTAGCAAACGGAGCTATTCTGTTTCTCAAATATGAGAAACGATTTGAGAATTCTCATATTATAGAGGACGGGGAATAATTCTCCCTCTGAGAAATTTTAATTATTTTTTTATGAATAGACGGTATATCATATACCGTCTGTCAATTTTTATTATTTTTTATTACACACCGGGGTCAAACGGGATATGTTTCCCCGTCTCTCACCCTTTTTTTATTTATTTATTTATTTTTTTAAACGCCCCCCCTCCTCAGACGGGACATCATGTCCCGTTTGGCTCAAACAGGATATGATGTCCCGTTTGGGAGGATTTTAATTTTTTTTTTCTTTTTTCCTGGATAATTTTAAGTTTACTAAAATACCCTTCCAAGTCTTCCTATAACAAATGAGAAAGATACCCTTCCAAGTCTTCCTGGATAATTTTAAATAAAGAGACGGGGAATGATACCCTCATTTAATTATAAAAAAAAATTAACAAACGGTACATCATATACCGTCTCACGTTTTTTTTTAAAATAAAAAAAGAGAGCGTGTAAATGAGAAAGATATAACAAATGACCACTGCAGCATCGCTCCCTATTTGCTATTACTGTAGATGTCATATTATAGCAAATGAGAAACACCACTGTGGATGCTCTTAGGCAAGGGATGTACAGGTCTACCATTTGCTTGACTTGAGAGGAGAAGATAGGGTTTACCCATACTATCTTCCAAGCCTTCAATCCATACCAACAGCTTTCAGGTTTTGTTTGGCTCTATAAGAAAGAAAAAGAAAGAAAAAAAGTTACGTTACAATGTACAAAGTATGCTTGAACTTCCTTCTTGTTCAAGTAAACAAAATTTGTTGCTTCCCAACACAAAAAGAAAAAAAAAGAAAAAAAAATAAGAATTGTTAAATTATAAACATTGAGAATAACCAATGGCATATTCCAAAACCTGGAATTTGTCTTTCCACCCATGTGAAGAAGTCATGTATAGGATGTGGATGGGTGTGGAAACAGGATAATTAAAACTTAACATACCCATTTGCTTTTATCACATAAAACAAACAAATTTTGTAATTTGGAGCTCAAAGCCCTAGTCAATTGTCTTTACAAAATGCTTTCCGACAGAGCTGTATCCTTTACCTAGTAACATTCCTTTTCATCACTTTCCTTCCAAAAAATGAATGAGAAGAAACCAAACAGACCCCAAATTATCATTCTGAATCTAAAAGGGAAGACTTTCAAATGAAATGATAAAAACTACAATAAAGAACAAAGCCTTCAAGCCGAATATGAAAACTCAAACCCTAGAACCTGAGTCTCACAGACAACATTAGAATGAAACAGGGAAAAGCTCCCTTCAACTGGGAACTCGATTTCCTCACTATTACATATCTCTAATATCTCTAATATTATAATGGGAGAAGGCCTTAGTGTCATTTGTCATTTTGTCATTCTACCAACATGTGCAACGCACGTACATAACTAATATAAATGAGGTTTCCAGTTCAACTCCTCCCTACGTCACAGTTTTTATTTTTATTTTTTGAAATTATTAAAGCGTACATCGCACGTGTAAATCACTAGTAATATTATAATGGGAGAGTTGGAGTTGTAATGTTGTCAACATACAAACCCGTGCATTGCACGTGCAACTCCAACTCTCCCATTAATTACAACAAAATAAACAAATAAAAAAAATTCAACCTATTTAAAATGTGCAACGCACGTGCATAACAATTTTACAATATTTTTTTAACACTAAACATATACATATGTTGCACGTACAACTCAAATTCTACTTATAAACATGTGCATTACACGTATAAATTATAGTTTTTTCTTCAAAATATTTTTACCAATTACGTGCAACACACGTCCAACTCCAAAACTATTTCTTAACACGTAAACTGCACGTGACAATCCTCCAACTCTGATCAAAACGTGCATCGCACGTAAAAAATACTAGTATCAATTAACTGAATGGGAGACAAGAAGGTACATATATGCGCTAGAAGCATGACAAAAGGTATTGGCATATCATCATCTCCATCAATCTTTAGCCTGCTTGTTACTCTCATGATTATAACCAGCTGCCCTACCAGCTCTACCAATTACATATGATGGTACAGATGGATTTTCGTACTCCCCATTAAAACCCTGGTAGGATCGAGCAGCCAAGAACTCGGCCCCAGTTGTCGCTCTTCCTTTGAATAAAATGGAATCCACGGACTGATTTTTCAAAGAAAGAGCCTGTCCAAACACAGTAATTTAAAATAATGCTATCCATTCAGTCTCATTTTGTTACCTCCACTGATAAAAAATGTGAGTAGTTTGTAATGTTGCTTAATAATTGTTATCACACAGATTTAAAAATGTACAAAGCACGTTCTAGAGGCGCATGTACACCACACAACTATACACAGACAGACACTTTGACTCTCCAGTAATAATAGAAATCTCCAGTAGTTATAGAAATGAAAAATGATGAGAAATCATTTCTATAACTAAAATCACCAATTTTTAGATTTTTTGTTTGATAAATCATGAATATTGAAAAGTTTAAAAGATTTTATCGAACACTTACGGCAGCTTGCCAAACAAAGGCTAAGAGAAAAAAATAGTCAAGGTATGATAGGCATAATATCTGAAGATTGGATTGAAAAAGGCATAAGCCTTTGGTAATTTGGCGAAGAAAAAACTACTGGAATCAAGGCTGGCCCCTATGGAGAGGTCCCCCCCCCCCCCCCCCCCCACCCCCCCCCCAAAACAACAACAATAACAAAAAAAATAAAATAAAATAACCGTATATATGTTGGTTTTTTCAAACCTGTACTAACAATGCCCATTTAATATGTCAACAAGAGTATTTATAACTGACATAAAAAAGTAGAAAAAATCGGCCCTACCTCCTGTTGGATATATTGGTATATTCTCTCTATATAAATAGTGCATGTGCATATGAGTAACACGTGTATTGAATGTACTAATTGTACGAATATCGGAACGCGGGTTGAGTGGGTTGAGAACCCAGTACCCAAACCAGTATTTAGAAATAAATACTGGCTTGTGATAGCAGTCTAGGTATTCCAATCTTGATACCTAGGGTGAATATCTCAAGCAACTTAAATCTAGAGATAAACCCTAATTCCCAATTGTAAATTTCTCACAAAACCTAACAATCTTGAGATATAATTAATCAATTTGTGAGATTAATCAAGAGGGAAAACGGGGCTTTTGTTGGATATCGTCGAATCCATGTTTACGTTTGTCGGATTACACAGTTGCGCCGCTGGGAGCCGTCGCCGCCGCCCCTGATGTCTGCTGCGCCTGTGGCTCCCGCCGTTGGCTGTCGCTGGCTGCCGCCGCCACATCCCCGCGTCAGATCCAATGAAGGCGTCTGCGTTCGGATCTGGTGACGCCAGTGGAGGCATCGCTGGGCTCCTCCGCTGCCCCTGACGCCGGGGTTGCGCGAACCCAACGGGACTCGACTCGTCGGGGCCGCTCTCGCCCCCTCTCTTCTCCGATTGCTGTCGACGGTAGCCTCCCCCTTAGGCACCGACTCCGATCATCTTCTCTCTTCTTCATCTTGGCAGATTGGGTTTGTGTGTGGAACCCTAGTTTGAAGAAGACAGTGAAGGGAAGAAGGAGAGATCAGATCTGTTTTGATTTGATTTGTTGATTGGTTCGTCATGGTGTTTGGTGTTCGGGGTCAAGGAAGGGATCATGTGTGTGTTCTTTTGACTCAAAAATGACCAAGAAAAGAGTCCTTACTGCTCTTATGTGTTTGGGATTGAAAAGGGGATCTTTGGTGCTCTTGGGATTGATAAGATCCCGACCTCAGATTGAGTCTATCTATTGGTGCGTGGTGTTTTGGGTGCAATACGGAATAGATCGGATTTGTTCCAAACACACTTGACTCTAATCAATTGAAGGGAAAGAGACGGTGAAAGATAAGTTCTTTACTTTCCTCATATTAAATTTTTGTTAAATATTTTGCTATGTGCTAGAAGTTCAAAAACATTCGTTTTAAGTTTATGTTTTGAATTATAAAATTACTGTGATGCTAAGTGGTTAAGTTCAAGACTGTATTAATCATTTATTTAATTAAATACAAGTTGAACAGTTGTTTTGGCTATGTACTAAAACAAAATATCTATTTTGATAAGTTAAACTATATGTTTTGACTATAAAGTTTGGATCTCCAAATTAAATTGTTGCTAGAATTAAACAGTGTCAATAATTCGTTTAATTGGCTAATCTTTAACAATTTGATGAATGTAGGAACTTCAAAGTTACCTACAAATTGTGTGTTGGAGACGATGGATATGCATCACGGTTGAATAAGTCTGCACTACGCAGGCTTCTCCATCGAATTTGAAAAACACTTCTAACTTGAAGTGTCGGTATGATCTACTCTAATCTTGCTTAGTACTTTTATGTGATGAATGTGTTAACGTTTTGTGCGTTTGATTATATGATTGAGAGTTTTAGATCATAGTTATTCTCGCTTTGAAAACTAGCATGTTAAGGGTTGTTAAATGCTTTATCATACAATGTGTATAGATATTTTGACAAATCCATTGTTTGCAGTTTGTGTGAGATTACATATTTGCTTCTCTAAAAATTTAAAATAAAATAAAAATTGTATAAGATGTATAACAAATGTCTGTAACTTAGGAGAGAGCATCTCTTAATGTAGGATATGACTATATTAGTTACGCGTTGTTCTTTCTCGTTCATTGTACTGTGTGTGCAAAGTCGAATTATAATATGTTAGTCATTATCTCATCTAGCGTTATGAAGATGATGAAGAACGAATAAAGGAAAGAACTCCTTGCTCAATGTGTTTGAGCAAGTGGACATTGTTAGATACATTAGAGAAAGCAAATAATTTTGTAAAATGTGATAGAATAATTTTGTATTAACTCTTATAAAGTGCATATATTATCAATCGCATGTATAAGTTGAGTTTAACAAATAAGACAATTAATAATAATAGTTCTAATTGTGTTCTTGAACATAGCATAATTGGCTAAGATTTGAGAACTATATATTCAATTGTTTGGGAGGAAATGTGATTTAATTATCAAATCTGTGGGGAAATGGAGTTAAAAGTTATTGACTTAAAGCTTTAACATCCAAGTTGTTTTGAAATTTAGAATCACTATGAACTATATATTAAATTGTTTGTTCTTGTTAAAACTCATAACTCTACTAAATGACACTCCATTAAAATATGACAAATATGAAAGTTGTGCTCATTATAATCACTAGAAAATCATTTAGTATGGTCTCTAGGAGCACACAACTTCTTGAGTCAATACATTCTGATATTTGTGATCTCAGTAGCTTTGTGACTAGATGAGACGATTGTTGGTCAGAAGTATTTAATCGCTTTTGTAGATGATTAATATAAGTCTCATATATATGAAGAATGAAGTACTTGTTATTTTTAATGAATTAAAAATTATAGTTAAATGTTAAAAATCAAGGGTTTAGATTTGATAAGGATGGTGAATATGTTTTAACAACTTTAGAGAAGTTTGCATTGGGCATAATCTCTACTGCACTCTACTTATAACAGTCAAACGGTATTGATAAAAGTTAGAATCAAACACTTAGTGAAATGTTGAATTCTATATTATTGACTGTTGTTTGTCTTGTGTAATTATGAGTGATGTTGTATTGTTAATTATATCTCTAATGTATTACTACACTCTAAATTGAATATACCGTGTAGATCATGGTCTGAAAACACAATAATTTTGTTGAAGTGAAAATTTGTGTTGTGATACATCTGTTAGAGTACATGACCCTAGAAGGCCTAAAGTATGACCTACAATAAATATTTGTGTGTTTAGAAAGTGCAGAATGTAGTTTCTATAGACAGATATTGGATCTATCTAATTTGTGTTAGAAGAATCTAGACTTGCAGAGTTCTTTGAGGATATCTTCATCAAAGATAAATGTATGAAATAATCTAGTCCTACAGACACGTTCAATGATTCACAGTTGGAATCAAGAACCGGCCTTACTGACACTTAAAAACCTAAATGACAAATGAGTTAAGAAGAGTCTTTAGTAGACAATGAGATGATTTTGTGTTATACAATAATACTTTAATTTAGTTGATCTACCGACAGAGGCTAAAACTATAGTAAGTAAGTGGGGTTTTGTAGAAGAAACTTAATTTTGATTGTTCAGTAGCAATTTTAATGTTTTTTAGTAGCTAACAGATTGACTGAGAAAAATGGGGTAGATTTATTTGATGTCTACTCACATGTTTGTCATATTGCTACAATATGTATTCTTCTTACCCTTACATTTATTGAAAATTTTGTCATTCATAAAGGATAATTAAAAGGCTTTGTACTTGATGTTTTGTACTGAACAGTTTTGTACCGGAAAGTTTTGAACTAGTATGTTTAGTTAACAAGATTTACAATTTAGTAAAATCATTGTATATTCTTAAAATAAGTATAGCCAACGAATAAATAATTTGACAATTTTTTGAAAGAGCCTAGTATATGAATCAAGTAATTCAGGTCAGTGCCTTCAACTTTGAGGTGTGTCAAATATAGTGGCTATTATTTACTTGTTCTGTTGCATGTTCTTGGAAGTAACATCTCTATTACAAATGAAGTTAAAATTGTGCTATCCAAAGAATTCAATATGAAAACCTAAGTACTATGGACACCATAGGTATAAGGGTGAGTTTTCAGTTGGCAAGGGATAACTCTTAGTTAAACTCATCAAATCAAAATGTGTTTCAAAAGTGGGGATATGGTAATTGAAAGTGTGTTTTGAAAACAACTTATGATTATGATAAAAGGTTGACACCTAATGATGGTGCAATTATAAGACAGGTAGATCATTCTAAAGGAATTGACAGTCTCATGTATACAAAGATCTGCACTAAAATAGACATAGCCATAGGTAGGTATGATCTGCAGATTCACTAAAAATCCCACACATTTGAGTGTTCTTAAGAGGCTACTGAGATACCTGAGTGGTATTCAAGAGTTTGCTTTGTGCTACTCTAGTCATTCTTCAAATGAATGGCTGATCTGATACATTATGATGCTCAGAATTTAGTAAAAGTCAATAACTAGTAGATATGTGTTTACACTAGGAGAAACAAAAATGTTATGAAAATAAAAGGCAAACAGGCACTGTGCTATCATCCATGAAATCAGACCTCTATGTGTAATCCTCTGCAGGGAAAAGACTGAGTGGATTGAAGAAATTGTTGCTAGTTATCCATTAAGAAGTTTAAGTAACTCTCTATGTTACTCTCTAATTTTGTTATGCGACTATCAAGCTACAATGCACTGTAGCTCATAACTCATTCTATAATAGTAAGAGGAGTACATTAAGGCTGAAAGAAGCCTAGATGAACTTTCTCATAGATAAAGTGCAATTGCGATAAGTATGGCTAATGCTCTTGCTAAGAGACTTGTAAGTGATCAAATTATCAAAACTGTGGGGGAAATGGAGTTGAAAGCTATTGAGTCAAAGCTTTAACATCCTAATTGTTTTAAAATTTAGAATTCAATTGGAGCCACAGAGAAGTTCAAACTTAAGCATCAATTTTAGGTGGTTGACATGTTTTAGATAATTTTGATGATTCCACATAAATTCTAAAAATATATAATGTCATTCCAATTTTGATGGTATTATATATCTAGAGAATTTACTTAGAATAATCATATTATTCCAATACGAAACATGAAAACTTGTCGATGTGTTTCCGATGATTAAATTGTCCTAAATATCATTCCAATTTTGATGATATGTCTTTTATGGATACATGTATCATTCTAATTTTGATGATTCAATGTTAAACCGTGATTGAAACGGCAGTCTTTTCATTCCAATATGAAACATAGTATGGTTCTTGTGTAGAAACTATAAAGTTCATGTACTTTACTTATTAAAGATACTTGATTGTGATGCTTGCGTTACATTTTTGCTAAGCTAATTATGAATTATACTAAGTTCTTTTGTGGAACTAGATACTTTGTGAAATTCGTTGGAATTCTTAGAGATGTGTCACTTGATATTCTTGTTTTCTATAAGCTAGCAAAGATGGAGGAGTTGAATTTGTCAACATCGATTTCAAAATAATGATTTGCTCAAAATGGAGGAGTAAACATAAAGCAGTGTGCAAGGATAGAATTTCAGTTTATTTCTTTCGAGAATAAATTAGTCACTTGCATGGTAAAACTTCTGTTGAGTTTAAGACTCTTGTGTTCATGAGCTTAAAACTCATATTTTGTTCTTGAAGTTTATTTGCTTTGTTTGATTTTGAAACTATGACAGATTATTCCAGTTGGTTTAGTCTATGTGAACTATTCTGAATTGGATATGGTTTGGAACTATTTAATTATATTGGTTTAGTCTTGATTGAACAATTCAGATTTATAATTGTATTGGTTCATATGAAACTATACCTTTATGATGTTTTTTTTTATGGACTGCTATCAGCCAGTCAGTTTTATACTGAACTGATGAGATAATCCTGTACTTTATATATTGAGAATATAAGAGGAGATTGTTGGATATATTGGTATATTCTCTCTATATAAATAGTGCATGTGCAAATGAGTAACACGTGTATTGAATGTACTAATTGTATGGATATCGGAACGCGGGTTGAGTGGGTTGAGAACCCAGTACCCAAACCAGTATTTAGAAATAAATACTGGCTTGTGATAGCAGTCTAGGTATTCCAATCTTGATACCTAGGGTGAATATCTCAAGCAACTTATATCTAGAGATAAACCCTAATTCCCAATTGTTAATTTCTCACAAAACCTAACACCCCCAACCCTGGGAGCTCAGAACACAGTTAAAACAAACACAATTAACAAATAAAATTTTTTTGGACCCCCTTATTTTCCCACACTCACGCATTTGCGGAGAATTAAGCACAGAGGAGAAAAAAAGAAAAAAAACAAACTCCAACTCTGCAATTCTTCACCCCCTATATATACACACACACACACACACACACACACACACACACACACACACACACACACAAACACACACACACTAGATTTGCCCGTGGGCACGTGCCTACGGCACGTCTTCATAACGATACAGCATATGAAATCCTTGTAAACAGTAAATCAACAATTATGTAGCTCAAGTTTGAATAGTATGACAATAATTAGTTGTAAATAAAAGTCCATGTTTCCATATATATATATATATATATATATATATATATATATATATATATATATATATATATATATATATATATATATATATATATATATATTGAGAGAGAGAGAGAGAGAGAGAGAGAGAGAGAGAGAGATAATTAAATAAATAAAGGAGTTATTTTGGGGAGATTTGAATTTGAATTTTGGGGGGAAACTTTTGGGGGGGGAGGGGAATGTGTTTTGTAAGATTAGATCTGGGCCTTTAATTTTGGGGAGATTGAAGGAGAGCCACTTGATAGCTTTCTTTGTGTTTTATTATATAGATATATATATATAGAGAGAGAGAGAGAGTAAGAGAGAGGGAGAGTAATGTTCCGTTGTGCACTAGGTCTTCCCGCCTTCGTATCGACGATCTAAACCGTTCACATTGGTCTACACATACAAATTAGTCTAAACATGTAAAATCAAATCATTTGAAATTCATTTGCCCATCCATTGAAGTGTTACAAAATTGTATGGCTGAAAATTGTTGTTTTTTATAGTCACGTGATGGATGGACAAATAAATTTCAAATAATTTGATTTTACATATTTAGACTAATTTATATGTGTAGATTAATGTGAACGGTTCGAATCGTCGATACGAAGGTGGGAAGGCCGAGTGCACGCGAGTGCACAACGGAACATTTCTCTCTCTCTCTCTCTCTCTCTCTCTCTCTCTCTCTCTCTATATATATATATATATATATATATATAATTTTCTCATATTATGTATGAGGGTCCCATTTTAGGAGTTTGCCTCGGACCCCATGAGCTCAGGGTCGGCGCTAACTAGAATAAAGGGTAGAATTAAGACAACTAAAGATCAAACTAAAGATATTAAGAGTAGCAAACATTTCAATCTTGTAGATTAGAAAATTTGATTTTGGTTGAGTTCTTTTTATTAGGGAGAAATGATAAAAGGCAGGTAAAAAAATCCTTCTTTTTCTTCAAACTTTCCCAAATCAAAAATCTTTCCTTTCATGAGAATACAAGGAATTAAAGTTTCATACAATATCTTAATTGGAATTTATGTAATGATCATTGAACTTTTTAATTCCATATTTACTAGTGTTGAATCCTAGCAAGAATGTTTTACTTCATTCAAATGTTTTACTTCATTCAAATGATTGTTTTACTATATCTCCTTGTGGCACTTTAAAGATTATTCAACTGACATACATTCTCTCCTTAATGGCACTTTAAAGAGTGTTCAAATTCAGGTTTCGAAATATGTTTGGAGTCAATTATTGCCTCTCCTTATTAAAAACATGTGCCAAATCCTAAAGATAGCAATCCCATAACCATTTGAATTCACAGGTACTAGCAACTAAATTAACCCTAAGTGAAAACCAGAAAAGAAAAGAAAAAGATCTGAGCCCACAGTGAGCATAACCTCACAATGCTATTTTAGTTCCATGAACCTCCAAATAAGTATCCAAAAATCATGAATGAAGCTACAAAAGAACAGATTCTGCAATAAGTTTAGCTTATTCCACACCATGGCAGCCATGCAATTTGACAACCCTACTAACTGATTCACAATTCTACCTACCAAAAATAAATAAAATAATGAATTATTTACGATTTAATAGAAGGAAAAATTCTGACGTTTTATATCAAACATATCCAAAATGTTAACCACAATAAATCATCATTTATTAATCTTTTTTCCCATAAATTTACACTTCAAAGTTTGTTTATCAGATTATGAACCTCTTTGTCCAACTCCCTGTTTATCACTACACTAAATAACCTAGATGTAAACTTTATGTAAAAATATACAACATATCAAAATACTACTTTAATTTTGTTCTATTCCTGAAAATTTGCACGAATATTCTTATTCAGATACTAAACTTCTGATTAGTCATGTAAACCAATTCTAGGTATCTTTTGACTGTGGAAACCGGCCAAAACCGGTTGTATGCACACCCCTAGTACAGATATTGGAGAACTACTACTATTAGAGGTAAGTAAACTATGAAATTATATATATATATATATATATATATATATATATATCTATATAATAAAACACAAAGAAAGCTATCAAGTGGCTCTCCTTCAATCCTCTCAAAAATCAAAGGCCCAGATCTATCTTTACAAAACATATTTTCCCTCCAAAAGTTCCCTCCAAAACTCAAATTCAAATCCCCCACCCAAAATAACTCCTATATTTTTTTATTTCTCTCTCTCTCTCTCCATCCCTCTTCTATTCAAAAAATTAAGAAAATAAAATTTTTTAAAAATTACAAGACTAAAACAATTTAAAATTTAAAAACTTAAAAAATAATTCAAAAAAAAATATTAAAAAATCATATAATATGTTTTTTGCTTTATGTTTCCTACTTCAATTAATTTGCTGAACCTCCAAAACTATTTTATATGATCAAACAAGGTGCACCGTTTCGAAAACGTGCCGTAGGCACGTGTCAACGGGCAAACCTAGTATATATATATAATACGTTGGGTACTAGTTTGCAACATAGCATTGTAAAATATGTAAAATATGTAAACACTAAAGAACTTTTAAAAGGCCATTTAACTGAATGACAAGTACCTTGTGGTGAAATGTCTTCCACGTAGCCACCCTGTAGAAAAGAAAATCGAGCTTCTTCTGCGCCATTCACAGCTTCTGGCACAGCAGAATTAATCAACTCCCTAAAATCCATTACATATTCTCCAGTCCATTGTCTTCCCCGGCAAGTACAAGAGTTAGAATCACGTAACCAGAAAAAAGAAAAAAGAATTAACACTTTTCAAACATTTTTTCATTTTTTGCAACCAGAATAAACAACCAGAATAAACAACAATCATTTTTTCAAACATTTTTCCACGCATGATGACAGTGTAAAATTTGCTCATATAAGCTATTTTCCGTTATCATATAAGCCTTAACCATATCATTAACCAACCAATCAAAGTGGGCTAGAAAAAAAAATCGAGTCCAAATTGAGAAAGCCCGATAAAGAATGCAGATATAAAGTAATTCCTAAGAGAGATTGTTATACCTACTAAATGATAGTACAGCTTCGAAAGGTGTGATGACTGGAGCCAAAAAGTCTTTGCTATCCAAAAGCGCTGTTTGGGCACAAGAGACAAAAACAAAAACATCACACTGTCCAAAGTGGAATTTAGTAAAAACTTACGAAAGGTGGAAACATTACAAACATACAGAGAATTTCGAGGTTCATAATTACCTCAGGGAAGTTAGCAAGTTTAGCAGAGTTTGGCCTTCCCATCACAAGAGTATACGACTTTTTCCCAGCTTTATATATCAGTTCTTTCATTTGGTTAACCATATGGAGATATCCAGCTGGAAAGGAAAAAAATCAATCCACTTGAAATGTCGAAAAAAGGTACATAATTAACAGTGAATAGAACCTAATGCATAAGATTATGGACAAATAGATTAATATTTATGTAGGATCAATAGTATTACAACCAAACCAAAAACTTATTGCATTAGTTTAGAAGATGATATAGACAGCTCAAAGTTTAATCTGCAAAATAGATTCTTGTGCAAAATGAAGTGTTGTCAAGTTTGGATCCCTGTAATAGAGGGGTATTGGAGACAGGATTCAGAACCTTATTTATCATGGTGTGCATGCTTCAGTTATGCAAGACCATATACAGAATAGACAGCTTTCACCATCTCTAGAAAGAAAAAGAAATTAGGAAAAGAGGGCACCATAACAAATATATGTTTGTTGTTTGTTTTGACATGATATTTTTTTTTCAAGGACCAACACTAGTTTTAATCTCATAATTCTAGGTTTGGAATTTGTCCGTTGAATTAAATGCTTACAACACCTGATCCTTCGTGCCTCGTTAACAATTAGTCAAATACTATGAAAATTTATGAGACCAATAAACTGCTAAGGTACGATATCCTGGGTTAATGACTAGGACCGTCGAGATGAAACATACAGAATTTCTAATAATTATGAAATTACAGTGTTTCTGTATCTAAATACTGGTGCCACTTCCTCAGAAACATTCAGCTACCTTTCAGATGAGAATCAAGAGGCTTCATGAATAGCAAAACTAAATACTTTCTACTAGGAAAATAATGAATAAACTTTTGTTCCAACATCTCGTAGTAAATAAGTGAAAAGTTATCTTATTTTTACCAAGCTCTACTTTGTTAAATGTGTTCTTGGAGATACAAGCATTAACTGGCAGAACATGTTTAAACAGGAGGGTAAAAACCAATTATCAATACTAAAAATCATGATTTAACTATCCTAATGCAAAGGCCACTAGAAAATGAACACATTCATCAGATATATAAATGCAGTTCAGCGTCGAACTTACCAACACCTAGACTACCAACCAAAATGCCAACAATATTAGCATCTTTCGCTTTCTCCACAAGGTAGTATCTAGAGAATGAAATTGTTTTTGCATTAAACAACAATGACAAGAAAACAGTAACATGCAAATGGAAGAAAATAAGCACATCAAAATTCAATACCTGCGCTTAAGAATCCTTGTTTGAGGAGGGAAGTCATCCAGCAATTTGCGTTCTTTTGCATCATACCTGACTGAAGTTTATCATACATTAGAACATAGGACACAGAAGGATCTGAAATTTGACAGATCAAATTAAACTTTATGGAGTGTTTAAAACTGAAATATGCAAAGACTTATTTGATAACTATTTTTTATAGATGTAAAGAGAACCAGATAAGTTTGTTTCAAGTCTTAATAAACTAACAAGGCATTTGGACATCTCTAATTATTTATAGGAAAGGTAGTTTAAGCCCATATGGACTGTTCTCACCAGCCAAGTGATGCAAGTCACCCAATAGGATATTATATCTAGTTGGTAAATTACATTAAGCAAATAATCATGACAGGAACATAGCATAAATAGCTAAAAATGAAACAAATGTAATTCAACTGATGGTTTCAAAATTTACAGCCTCTATGCTGATGTATATTGAACACATTGAGATTCTCAAGTGTATCATTACATGAATACATGTACCTCTTTACTTTATAATATAACATATAATATACGGTGAACTTTTAGTAAAAGGTTACAGCAATTAATTACGTACCAAATGCTTTTACAGTTCTACTTTTATCTAACATGGTTTTATGTTCATACTAATTTCGCTCCAAAACTCAGTTAAGCACAGAAAGTTCTTATCTATTATAGGCTCAACAAAATATCAGAGCAAGACGAATTGCTGAGATACCTTAGCTCCCAAAAAAGTTCCCCAAAAACCAGTTCTGTTATTCCACAATCTCCAACTTTTGAACCATCTGATTGCTTCTAATCTCCTCTTATCTTCTTTTCCAGCCCTACTCATCTTCTCCATCACCTTTTCTTGCTCATTCTCCCTCTTCCCCTCCTTCGCTCCCTTCTTTGTGGTTGGTGTTACAGAACTCTGATATTCCCTCATTTTTTGGGTTGCTTGGAACTGGATCTGACTTTTGCTTCTGGGGCTACAGTCCTTACTCACTGTTGTGGATCTCTAGGATGCACGGATACTTCCAAATAGCCGACGTACCTGTGTCGTGTATGTATCGGGTGCCGATACTCCTTGGGTACTCCCAGCTGCGTACCCAAGGAGCATCCAATTTTTTAATGCATTTTTCGCAATTTTTAGACACAATTATATTTAGATAAATGTATGGGGTCCTAGAATAATTTCAAAAGTTTATTGTTTACAATTATGCTCAAACACAAAACAAGTCTACACAAAGATTTGATAGTTAGATTATCATTTATTTTCTCCAAAATGCTCATAATTATAATGTATTACTTATAGTTTTATGAAATTGTTTAAATGATTGCATTTTTAACAAGAAAAATATTTTTATACCTATATATATAATATGAATTATCTTATATTTAACGTACCCACCAACGCACTCGTATCCTACTTTTTTGTTAAATCATGTATCCCCATACCCGTGTCATGTCGTACCCGCACCCCATACCCGTATCCGTGCTTTATAGGTGGATCTAGATATCTTTTCTCTTCCTCTAGATCTCCGCCCTCTGGTACCAGATCTGAGCTTTTAGATCCCTGGGTTTTTGGTTCTGAATCTTTCTCTTCTTCTAGATCTCCGCCCCTAGTTCCAGATCTGCGCTTTTCGTTCACGTGTTTTTGATCTGTATCTTCGGGTTACTGTGCTTGGCCGATATTGTGGATCCGGATCTGTTCATCTGGCACCATATCGACTCTCTCTTCTGCTTGATCTGGGCTTTTGGATCTTGTGAACTGGAATCTGAGCTTCTGGTTCTTCTGTGCTTTCCAATGGCGGTTGCATCATGGTATTCTTATTTACTACTGTTTTCCATTCATCTGGCACTCGCTTCACTAGTTGCATCCTTACTCTCTGTAAGTAACTCTTTTGGTCGTTGTATGCACTTTCCTTTTTCGACCTTGCGAATCATCTTTTCTTCTTTTGTGTCATTATTTGTTTCCGTTTCTCGAGTTCAGAATTGTATGTTCCTTTTGGGTGCGATTTGTGATTTCTAATTCTGATTGTGGGCTCCTTATCTTCTACTTCCATACCATCCCCTTCTTCTTCATGGTGTTTTTCTTTTCTCCACTTCTCTTTTGGGTTCTTCGTTACCCACCGTAATCGCTACAGTACTTGTTGGTGCTGCCTTGGTCAACTCCCCCTTCTCATTTCTTTTCTTATTGGGCTTTTTTCACTTTATTGGCCTCAATTTTATCTAATGACGAAAACTTGGGATGAGATTGTTATAAAAAAAAGATAAAAAGCATGTCAAGCCCATTACCTCTTTTAGGCCTTCTTTCCAGGAGCGAGAGTGCGCTTTTGGTGCCTCTTCCCGCTCTGCCTCTTCTACCTCTCTCATCTCTTTAGCTTCTTCTTTTAATCCCAAATCCACATCGTACTGCTTCCGCTGTCTTCAAATTGGCCACCTCCAGCTCTTTTGCTCTAAAAAATTGAAGTGCTTATTCTGCAATAAGTTCGGCCACTCCCATAATAGATGCTATTCCCTTCAACACTTACTTGACCTCCCGATGGGTGTGCCTATTTCCAGTGGCGGAGGCAGGTTTTTCATCCAGCGGGAGCGAAAGAATAAAAACCACAAATTTATAAAAGACTTTAAACATCCGCAATAAAGATTTAAGATAAACCACCTACTTTTCTTGGTTAGGATAAACCACCCACGATAGAGATTTATTTGGCTGTGCAATTCATTTTTCTTGGTTACAAATTTCTGCCAACAATGCAAATTGGGGAAACTAATGGAGAACTATTTGGTTGAAATGTCAATGATATGTATAATATTCACAAGTGAGTGAAGTGACGATCAAAACATACACTGATACACAAGTATGAAATGTACTCACCTCAAATTGATTTCTTCTTTTATGGTAATGGGACTGAGTGTCAATGTGTCGTTGAATTCTGTAACCCACTAGCCTTCCATCTTTGATTTGAGCAGCATCAACACCTGAAAGATACACAAACAAAAACAAACACCCGCTCAAAGTCGCGTAGCAGTAACTCAATCAAAGAAAAATTAAATTCAAACTAATATGAAGCATTTCGGCATATACAACTTAAATTCAAAATTGAGGAATTGAAGCAATTTTCCCTACTATATATTTATCGGAAAGGAAAGTGAAAGATAGTCAAATGGCTTCAGTAACCCTTAAACATTCCCACTCTCTCATAAGTAGGTCTTACCGAGTGTTTTAAATATCATAAGGTAGTGCATTTATTCAAACTACTCGGTCTAACCATTGTTACTTTGTTAATTAATCACTTGTTGGAAGGTGAACAGCAAGTTTGAGAGTCCATGTTCTTTCCTCAATACACCTATAATTCGTCAATTGCTTAGCATTTCCACCGTACATCTGAAGGACTCAATTCTTGATGAGGAATAGTACTTTGTCCAAATTAATATCCAAAGCTACATTACAAGCCCACTTCTTCTAGTCTCAAGAAACTTAAAAGGTGTTGCAATCAATATGATTTGGTAGCCATTTGCAACCAAGTGCCAACTCTATGGCTCTGTTTAGCAATGCTTTTGGAGACTGCTTTAATTCTAAAGGCACTTTTAGACTAAAATTTGGTATTTGGGAAACATAATTAAAAGTTGAGTACTTATTTTCAAAACTGCTATTTTTAGCCTGTTTCTTAACACCTAAAATACTGCATTAACGTATTAAGAAAATTTTGAAGTTATAACACTTTCCTGAGAATCATCACAACTAACTGACTAAGCTAATCGTACTTTAACACAAAAGAATAGTCGCTTGTCCTGGAAATCAGCACAACTCAACTAATCAAAGGTGAACATTAGCTATTGTGTTATGAACACTGAAAGGAGTATCTTGCTGATTCCGAAAATTTCAAACACAAACTGGGGGAAATGAATGAGTACCTTCGCTCTGGTCTGGCTGAATAGCTACCACCTCCTCGGCTCCTCCCTTTCGACTTTGGAGCTGCGAGTTTGGGAAATGGAGGTTTGGAAATTGGGGGATTGGATGGGGATGTAGGGTTTCGAATTCGATTGTGGTCGAAAATGAAGAGAATGAAGAGACGAAGATGATGGGGATCTAGGGTTTCGATTGTGGTAAGAGATTGAAGAGACGAAGAGAAGGGGATCTAGGGTTTTTTGGATGCGGCCGAATTTTTCAACAAATGAGGAAGAGAACTGGAGAAGAAGAGAATGAGGAGATGAAGAGCTGGACTGGAGCGGGCGGGTGAAGTTTTCGTGGGCCGAAAGAGAGCGGGGAGGGGTAGTTTGGGCTTTTTGGCAATTTTGAGGGGGAGCGGAAAGAAAAAAAAAGGCCTTTTACACACGGGCCTACTGAGTCCAGGGTGAGCGGCCGCTCACCCTGGGCCAGCAGTGCCTCCGCCACTGCCTATTTCTGACCAGGTTTTATCTGCACTCGATTTTCAATCTCTCCAAGCCAAACTGGCTGAGATTCAAGCTCACAAATCCAAAAAAATTAAGATCGCAGACCCTTATCCTCTCCTCAGTCCTCCTTACTCCTCCTGCATCGCACTTGCTGGCCACTGCTCCTACTACTTCACCTCCAGCTCCCCTCTTGATTGTTTGTTGCGATTTGTTGCATTAATTGAGCTCCAAAATCGAAAAGTTGAACTGTTATGGTGTTGTTTCAATTTTTGGCGGGTCTATCTCTAATTCCACTTCGGGCTCCTTCTGCAACACTTGCAATGTTAAAGACTGGACGTGGGCAGTCAATGCCTGCTCTAACGATGACATTGTCATCAAATTTCTTTCTGCTAAGATTCTGCTGATTTGGTGAAAAATAAATCTCTCTATTGGTACAGTGAACCTCCTTACACGCAAATGGCCGTTCGTCAGTGTTGCTCTTCCCGTTCTTCAATCTCAGCCTACAAAAGTCACCATCTTAGGCTTGCCACCATTTTGTGATTCCCCGAGGCTTGTTGCCCCCATGACTAAATGCATCGGCGATCTTACCTGCACATCGTCGACCTCCCTCCTTGCATTAGGTTGCTTGCATGTAGAATCTGAATTTCTTTGTACTCCCATTGCTGACCTAGTCGACACTTATACAATGCACATCGGTGACAACTCTATTTCGGTCACTTATCATGACTCCCCTAATGCCACTAAGTCTCTTCCCGCTATTTCTGTCACTTCAGCGTCTCTTACTAATGCTTCGATCCAGTCTGGCTCCTTCACTGAAGGATCATCTACTATGACTAAGCTTTCCTCTTACAAACATTCTTCTCAATTCAAAAGTTCTTCTCGAGGAGGGTTTCGAGGGAAAAAAAGCATCCCTTTAGCTGAGAAGCCTGATGTGCTCCACACTAGTCAGTCTATTCGTTAAAAATACCCTAATCTGGTTTGGATCAACCCTTTGATTTCCTCTCCTGCTATCAGCAAACCCTCCTCTCTATCTTATGCTACCCCAACTGTTTCGAATGCTGCAACCACTATCTCGCCATGTGTGAGTCTTCTAACTCCTACACCTGTACTCCCTACCACCACTCCCATGTTCCAGACAATACATGTCCAGCTTGGAGTATTAATCCCCACTTCTCCTCTGAGTGGAACTCTTACAAGCTCAATGTCGCTACTTCCCCCAAACCTCATAAGGTTCCTATACCTTCCAAATCTGATGCTAATAAACAGAACATCGCTAACTGGGGCTGATTCTGATAATTCACTGTCTGAAGAAGAGAAAGAGCTTTCCGATTCCTCATCCAGGTGCAAGGCACTTGTTCTATGCAAACCCCACCATTTTTCATTATTTTCTATTAGTAAGAATGTTACTATTTTTTCCTAACAGCTTGATTATAATCCGTGCTCTTCATTACAATTCTCTACTTCTTATTATTGCATTAATCGCTCTTTGAATATCAATTTAGGAGTGTGGGTTCATTCGGTGGTCAGCGTTGGCAATACCAATTACTTGGTTCTTGTTCATGTTCCTGGTTCGGATTATATACCTTCTAATATTGCACATCCTTCTCCAGTTACTTCCCCTATTTATTCTTCACCTACTAATCATTTTTCTCTCCCCACCACCTCTATCTCAGATATCTTTTCCATCGGCTGTTATTCCTAATATTGTCAACTCCATTCCCCCTATCTCGCAGACTCCGTATAACTCTTATCTCTATATCTCAGACTAATTAGCCCACTAAAAAAAGGTATTCCAAAAAGAATTATAAGTCATCTCTCATTCGGTCTAGTGCTCGTATTCGCGCTACGAAAGATGCAGATTTATCTTCGGCTTCCAAAGCCACTCTTGCTGCTCAAATTCAGAGCCTTGAGATTCCTCCGATCTCAGAGGTTGCTCACTCAAATCAACCACTTGGATCAGTTTATCAAATCAATTTTGATTCTCTTTTTAATCTTGAGATGTTGCAACTTGCATCTCGCATGGGTTTCTTGATGGACCAATCACATTCGGATTGTATTGAACCCATCCGAGATTTAGAAATTTCTAGAGCTGGTATTAATCACGATTATTATGATTAATGTCTCCTGGAATATTCGTGGACTTGATAGCTCCCACAAACGAGAAGTTATCCATCACCTTATTTCCACTATCCAATATGACATTAAATCCATTCAAGAATCCAAACTAGACTCTATCTCACCTTCTATCACTCGTTCTATCAGAGGCTCTTTTATCACCCAATGGATCCCCCTTAATGCGCGTGGAGGCATCCTTTGCGGGTTCAAATCCTCTCTTTATAACTTAATTTTGATTCAACGCCTCAAACTTTTCTTGGTTGTGAGTCTTCATTGGATCGAATTTAACTGTAACCTTATTGTAATTCAGTTTATGATGCCTCCACCCCTGATCTCTGCCAGGAATTTTGGAACGAACTCCTTTCTTTTAATGGACTTATTAACGGTTTCTGGATTTTTTTTTGGAGATTTCAATGTTACGAGGTTCGGTCATGAAAGACGCGAGAACCATATCTCTTTGAGAGACTCCTAGCATTTCAATGATTTTATCTTATCTCTCCAACTTGTGGATCCACAAATTAATGGTATATCCTTTACTTGGTCTAACTTGCACCTATCTCCTTCTTTGGCTAAGTTAGATCGCTTTCTGGTATCCAATGATTGGATCACCTTCTTCCATAACTCTTTTGCTCAAGCCTTGCCTAATCCCTATTCGGATCATCTCCCCATCGGATTATATTCCAACTTTAACTTCTCTAAACCATCCAAATTCCATTTTGAAAATTTTTTGTTAGAGGATGAGATCTTCGTTAATCTGATTATTAATTGCCTCTCCAAGGTCGTTGGCTCTCATGGGCATGGCCGTATTCTTCTCAAACTTCATGCAATTAAGCATGGTTCTAAAGTATGGTGCAAAGAGATATTCGGCAACTTTAGTGCCATGTAACAATTTTTTCTCTCCTATTTTCACCATATTGACCAATTAGAAGAATTGGGCGCCATTTCTGACCTTGATAGAAAAAAAAAGGAATGGCTACATAAATGAATTTCATTCAATTCTGCATCTTGAGCATATCAAAAGGGTTCAACGGGCGAAGATCAAATGGCTCAAAGTCTTCACCATATTTGACTGTAACACTTCTTTCTTCCATAATTTTGCCTCCCATTGTCAGAGATGTAACTGTATATCTTCCATCTTTGAAAATGATTCCGAACTACGGTCTCATCAAGAATTCCATAGGGCGTTCCTTACTTTCTTTAAAAACCTTATGGGATCATCAGCTGATAGTCCTAATCATCTTGACTAGAACTCCCTGTACGGTATTGAATCATATGATCTTTCCTGTACCGAATCTCCCTTCTCCTTAGATGAAATTAAAATGGTAGTTTTCTCCATGTGTTGCAACTCAACTCCTGGTCCTCATGGATTTCCAACCTTTTTCTTCCAAATGTTCTGGGAGCTTCTTAAAGATGATCTAGTCAACATGTTCTCTGACTTGTATCATGGCCACTTTTCCTTTGATAAGATTAACTATGCACATATTGTGTTGATCTCCGAAATGTTGGGGGCTAATAAGGCCTCTGCGTTTAGACCTATCGGCCTTCTTAATGTCCTCTTTAAAATCGTTATGAAAGTTCTAGCTAATCGCCTCAACTCTGTTATCTCCCCACTAATTGATCGGGCGCAATCGGACTATATCAAAAATAGATTTATTCTTGATAATGTTGCTTGTGCCCATGAAATTATCTCCAGCTGCCACCATTCTAATTAGGAAGGGATCCTTTTTAAAATTAGATTTTGAAAAATCTTATGATACGGTGAATTGGGAATTCCTCTTTGAAATTCTCTTTCACCGGAGCTTTGGTCCCCGATGGATCTCTTGTGGATTAAATCCAAGCCTTTACACTGGTACTCCATCTGTTTTAATTAACGAAATTGAAAGCAAGAAATTCTTATGTAAACATGGACTTGGACAGGGAGAACTCATTTCTTCCCTGCTCTTTTCCCTGGTGGCTAATGCGTTTAGCAAACTCTTCCTAAAAGCTTAGGATGACCACATTATTGAGGGTCTTAAAGGCCTTCGGAGGAATCTTAATCTCCAATACGCAGATGACACTATTCTTTTTGCCAAACCTAATGACACTACACTTCCCAATCTTAAGCTCCTTCTGTATATCTTCGAACTTGCTTCCGGCTTATCGATTAATTTCAATAAAACCTCCGTTATCTGGTTGGGTGGCTCTAATAACCGTCAACTTGAAGTTGCTCAATTTTTTAATTGTGCGTCCGCTTCTTTTCTGATCTCTTACTTGGGATCCCATTACGATGGGGCAAACTACACAAAAGTGATTGGATACCTATGATTGAGCGAGTCGAATCAAGACTAAACGCTTGGTCTGGTCAGTTTTTATCTAGAGGCGGTAGACTTATCCTTATCAATTCTATTCTTACTTCCATTCCCCTGTACATTGTTCTTTTACATTCCTCATCTATTAAATTAGACATAATTTTTTCCGGTCCGAATCACCTGTTTTGAAGGTGGGGAAACATTTATGTAATTGAAAATTGTTATGCAAATCTAAGCATGACAGCGACCTGGGTATCATTAATCTCTGTCACCAACACTTAGCTCTTCTTGGTAAATGGCTATGGAAATTTCTCAATCATGAAGATTTGTCTTAATGCCATTTGGTGACCCATAAATATCACCACTGTCATAAAGACTGGGAATTCCATCCTTCCCTCTCAACTATTGCTTCTCCCTTTTGAAAAGGTGTCTAGAAAGTGATTGAACCCTTCAATTGCAAACTGTTTAAAGTCTGTGGCACGGAGGTATCCGTTAAATTTTGGACTGAATTTTGGATTAGAAACATCCGCTTAGCTTCTAACCTTCCTCAGTTATTCTATATGGCTGCCAACTGTTCCGCTATTGTAGCCGAGTACCTCATGTATTTTAAAAACGTTTGTGATTTGGCACAACACTTACCGGAGGTCTCTCCCTATCACCCTCTTTCCTCAACAATTCCAATAACTCTTGTTAATTAGATCCTACCATTGGCACCCTAAAGATTGTATCATTTGGAGATGGATTACCTCGGGTTCTTATTCGGTTAAGTCATGTTATACTTTCCTTCATTCTTGAGGTATCTCCTCTCTGTTCTCCAAGATTGTTTGGAAATGCAGTGCTCCTCTTAAGATCAAAATTCTATCGTGGTTGACAATTCATAATAAACTTCTCGCTGTTGAAATCCTCAACAAAAGAAATCTTGCGATTGGACAAAAATGTGTTTTATGCAACACCGAACGCGAGGATGCCAGACACTTATTTTTTAATTGCTCGTTCATTCTCCCCTTACGGTCCATCTGCAAAATGGCTTGGCACGTTCATGATTAGCCGGGCTCCATGTCTTCTTGGTGGGAACACTGGAGATCCCAGCGCGTCAAAAGATATTGTCTTGTCTCATGGGATTTAACTATGATGGCTTTGATTTGGATTATTTGGAAAGAAAGAAACAATATGATCTTCGCCAATAATTATCGCTCTATTAACTACTTAATTGATGATCTTCTGTTCTACACTATTTTCTGGGCTAGCGTTCTCCCTCATTCTAAAGCTTCTAAGTTGCATTTAAATCATCTTCACATCGTTCTTTCCTCTTATTCCCAACTAGGATTTGCTTCTTCTGCCCCTTAATTTATTTTCTTTTCTTTCCTGACGCTCTATTTTTGCCTTCGCATATCTGATTTGCTGCGACACTCTCGTTTCGGGCTTTCCCCTCTTCTTACATGTTCTGTTGTGTTCAGGTGGTAGCCGCTATTGATGTTAAGGCATATTTTGTGGGCTTACTAGCACCCACTGTTTTGTACTGTTTTAAAATTGCTGCTTTTGTTTTTTTATCTTATCCCTCTATTGTGATCACCTATGTTCCTTTTGTTAGTATCGCTTGCTATTTCTAAATTTCTCTTATGCTACTTTATATTATTACTGCTGCTTTCCCCTCTGATTCTTTTACTGCGATCATATTCTCGCATTGTGTGTTTGGGTGGTCTGCACCTTTCTGTTGTCCAGCAGGTGTTCTGCTTATGACTTCAGACTCTTCTGCTACCCTTTGGCTGCTGGTGCCTCTTGCGCGGTTGGGGATTCTGTTGCTTGTTGTGGCTGTTTGAGTCCTGATGGCTCCCTCTTTTCTTTTCTGATAATCTTATTCTGCGTATTGTATTGCTTCATCCTCGTCTGTGTATTGCTATGCTTTATTTACGGCTGCCATTTTCTTGTTTTCGAGTTTCCCTTTCTTAGTCCATCTATGGCTTGAGTATTCTATAATCGCTATTTTGCTTGGCTATTTCTTGTTGCTCCTCCCTTTTTATTATTGTGTAGGGTGCGGATTTTGTCGTGTTTGGTTGCTTCCCATAGCATTGCTCTGTTCAGTTTTTCTTTGCGGTAGGCTTTAGGTCTTTTGGGCTCCTCGCTTCGCTTTTGCTGCGTACTTCGGCTGCTCCTCGCCTCTGGGCTGGGGTCTGTTTTGGGCTTGCTTTGCTGTTGTTTTTTAGGTGGATATCAACTCGGTCTCTCCTTATCTTGCATTGCTGTTCTTTCTGTGACTGCTTATGGTGTTTATTTTTTCCATTAATTTCTTTCTGTTTTACCTCTTGTAAACCGGTCATTCATTTGTTATTTATATATTATTTTTTAGGCTAGAGTCATTTAACTTTATCGATTTATCAAAATCAAAAAAAACCAGGTCAAAATTAATCAAAAGAGAGTGAGGACTTAGTTTGGAGGGAGACCGCCCACTGCACCTCCAGTTGAATAATGAAGCATGCAACTGGGAATGGTGTGGTGTCCGCAGACTATAAAAACACAGGTGCAATAACAAGATGTAGAATATTAGATATGGTTCATACTGGTATAGAAGATTGTACTGACAAGTAATAACACAAAACCCAAAAGCAGAAACTATAAAAAAGATTATAAAAAATGAAAAAACAATGTATTGAAGATAAATAGTTTGGCGTATATTGGAATAAAGTACAGAATTATTGGAGGAAGAAGACTGGAGTCTAGACCCAAGAAGGCATCAACTGTCTTTCAAATAGCACCAGCTTTTTAATGTAAAGAAGACTGAAAAGATATTAAAAAATGAAACATGTAGACATGCAAATCCTGTCTACAATATGATGCATTGGAAAAATTCTTTCTATCTAACTGAAAATAA
Organism: Hemerocallis citrina; assembly: GCA_017893485.1. Taxonomy (NCBI): domain Eukaryota; kingdom Viridiplantae; phylum Streptophyta; class Magnoliopsida; order Asparagales; family Asphodelaceae; genus Hemerocallis; species Hemerocallis citrina. The sequence continues at coordinate 352,628,390 of CM030359.1, read as the reverse complement.
TAAAACTCTGTAGGGGGGCATTTGGTAGGGAGATTTTTTTTGTTCCCGGGAATCATGATTCCCAAGAATCATGATTCCTGGGAACAATGATTCCTAGGAATGATGAAAATGTGTTTGGTAGACCTTAAATATTCCTTGAAATGTTACTTGGTAATCTTGATTTCCTTATTTGGTTTAAACAGTGTCCTTCCTAGGAATGTTATTTTTATTTACAAAAATACCCTTAAATATAGATTATATGAAAATGAAAATTTTAAAATATTATTAAAAATGTTAAAAATTAAAATAATTTTAAAAAGTATATGTTAATTATTTTTCTATGATTTACAATTATTATTATTTATTATATATAAATTCTAAAATATTAATTATATTACTAATATTAATTCAACTTTTATTATTATTATTATTATTATTATTATTATTATTATTATTATTATTATTATTATTATTATTATTATTATTATTATATATAAATTTTAAAATATTTGGTTTTTATTAAAATATAATTATCATTTTAGAAAATTCAGAATAAATTTATTTTCTAAAATAATAATTAATTATAAAAAAATATTTTAATATTTACATTAATAAATGATAATAATAATAATAATAATAATAATAATTCAGAATAATTATTTATAAATTTAGAATAATAATTAGTAATAATAATCATAATAATAATAATAATAACAATAATATATAATTTCGGAATAATTATATTAATAATGATATAATAATTAATAATAATAATAATTGATAATAATATATAAATTCAAAAAATATATTAAGAATAATTATTATTAAATTCAGAATAATAATAAGGTACAATTATTAATAAATTCATAATAAAAATTATTTTCTAAAATAATAATTATATTATAATAAAAATAAATATTTATATATTTATATATAAATAATATTAATATTTTATATGGGAAATTGGGATATGATAGTTTTTTCAAATATAAAAAATTTCCATACCCATGGGAAACTAGGATTCCCACCCCCTCCCATGGGAATGTTTTCGGGGGAGACTGTAACTCCTGTTTCCCGTATCTGCATTTTTCTATTGTATTTTTCATTCCTTATATTCTCGTATTCAAATGGTGATCCTGTATTTTGTTTTCGTTCGAATAAAATTACTATTTTGTTTCAACTCAATTTTTGATCCTTTTATCTAATTCAATTGTATGTGTTCCTTGTGTCGTTCTTCATGAGGAATGAGCTATTCTATCTCATTCATCTCTTTATTCTCCACTTTAATACATTTTGACCAATTCTCCAGTTGGATCCCACTCGAAGCGGATACCCTAATACCCATTAAACCAAACCCTTACTATTTAAACCCTAATAAAGTCTAACCCTAACCTAACCCTAAACCAGCTACTGTTAAACCCCCCAAAAACCACCGCTCTCCTTCACCTTCCCCATCTCCTTCTTCCGTCATCATCGAACCCATCCTCAACTCCCGTCGCCACCCTCCTGACCCCGACCACAGCGCGATCCACGCCAGCAACCGCCTCGTGCCGCCTGCCCATCTCCTCGCCACCTTGCGAACCCCTCAGCGTCCCCGACGCATCTCCCCAGCAGCGTCGCTGCACCCTCCCCCGTGCGCTCCAACCGTCGCGACGACCTCCACCTCAGCCGATGACTCCTTCCCTCGACGACGCGCACAGCACAGCACCACCCTGCCTCCTGCAGCGGTGCTGCATCACAAGGCAGCCTCCTCAACGTCGCCCAGATCCCCCGCAGCAGTGCCCGCCTCTGTTTTGAACCCAAAACAGAGCTTCGTCGCTCCTTGTCGTCGCGCCGCCAGTAGCCACCACAATTCGCGCCAGACGTTGCTGCAGCCGCCTCGCCACCTCGCCGCTAGTTGCCACCGCCGGGATCCTCCTCTCGCTCACTCTTTCTGTTTCTGTATAGGAGGGAAGGAGAAGAAAGTGTGGATTGAATCTCAGCCGTCGGATTTGATCAAGATCTGATCTTGATCAGATCTGATCTTTTCAGCCAGATCAGATCTCGGCCGTCCACCCAATCGTGATCCTCAGCTCAGATCTAAGCAGATCCAGCCGTCCAATCGTCCTGATCTTGATCTTCCATCAAGATCCGCTCCGGATCCGATCTTGTGTGGGTGTTTGTACGTGTCTCGTACGTGCGCGTGTCCGTGCTAGTGCCTCGTCTCTCGGGATTCTCATTCCGTATTGGTTCGTGTTCAGATTCTTCGTCATCAAGGCAAGTATTCCTCTTGTACATATTTTTGTTATAGTACAAGCATTCCTTAAAAATACTACAAATAGTTAGAAATTGTGACTCCTTCTTGACTGTCGTTGTTGATCAAATATTAAACCTCCTCAATTTCATAATCTTAAGAGACACAATAAATTCATTGTATTATATTACAACTACTTGGACTCATTTTATCCCCTGAATACAAGAACACATGAATTAAGGAACCCTAAATTTGTAGACGTATGCTATATCTTGTATGTGATGAACTTGCACCCATATAAGTTGAGAAATAATTATTACTTGCTGTTTTGATAACCATTGCCCCATATTTACATCACACATTAACCTAGACGCCTAATAACCAATTTTCGTGCAACCTATACTCGTAAGACATTCCCACATGTTGCTGTCCTGAATCTTATTATGCTGTTTTGACCCCTTTAACATCAGAATCTGAATCCGAGGCCTGAACAGTAAATGTAGCCCTGGATATCTAGATGTCGATAGCCTCCAGAATTTTTGAATTCGGAGTTACGGGTTAGGAGTTATCGCAGTCTCACTGCAGCTGTGTCGGTAGACGCAGATTCGCAAAACTGCTGCACACCTTTAGTTTGCAAATTAATTTAACCATGTTATCAGTAAGCGTTTGACTTGAAACTTTATATGACGTTGCTGGACACCCTATAGGACATCCCCAATTTTTCTCAGAATTAATTAGTAATGTTTCAACCATGTTCATGATTATGACTTCTTGACTTGTTTCACACACTTGCATGCTTGCTTGATAAATAATAATAATAAATAACAAGCCGGGGTTTAAGGGAAAGATCATAGTAGTGGACAATATAGGTAAGTGTACTCGGAAGGGGGCCCGTGTTTCCCAAATACTTGGTTCATGGACTTGTTGTATTTTAATCGATTCATGGAGTCAGTTACTTGGCTCATGAACTTGTTTGATTCATGAACCCATTGTGTGGTTCTTGAACTTGTTAGTGGATTCGCAAACTTGCTTCGTGAACTTATTATTTATTTTCCGATTCATGAACCATGACTTACTTGATACTTGATGCCTGAGTACACCGCCCTATAGACTCCATTACTAGGTCTAAACGTAACTGATTTGACTGTAGCAACCATGTAGTAAAAATATGGATGCATGAAGTGTTACCTAGATAGTAATCACCACAAGACTTAAACATAAAACTCGAACTTGACACATGCTTACTTGATACTTGATGATATGATACATGAAACATGATACATGAGACATGAAACATGAAACTTGAACTTGATACATGTTACTCGATGCTTGATAACTTGTTACTTGAGACTTGACAACTTGATACTTGACACTAGACTTGACACTTGTTACGTGACACTAGACTTGAGACTTGTCACTTGATGTTAGATACCCTATAGGTTCCCTTGTCACTTGCTTCACCATTAGTATTTGTTATCCAGCCTGTTTACTAAGATGTCCCTCTTGCTAGCTAGTTCTTGGATTTCTATTACTTGTTGTATCCCTGCTACATTCTTGATTCCAATTCTTGTTTCCCATTACTTGTACTCGTTTTTACTATTTGTGGCCTTAACTTGCACTAAGGGCGTTTTCTCTTGCTTTCTCTACTTTTTCCTTTTTATATTTATTAAGCAGACTTTTGAGATGTGCTACCTGCTGGAATCGGTGAGCAGACGTTCTAGGCCTTGCTTGGGAAAAGATTTTCTTTAATCATTTCATTTTGTATTTGAGTTATTTCATTTGATGTTACTTAAGACGTGTAACGGGCTTATGTTCCCGAGTTTTATTCTTTTGAGTCAGATTTGAGAACTATTTGAGATATCATTATTTTTATTTCAAACTGTTTTCTATTGCTTAATAAATTATTCATGCATGCTTGGTCATATATAAGTCTGGTTATATTCTTGGTATGATGCTGAGTCGATCTTACAGCTTATGGATGATGTTAAAATCATTCGCTGGGCTTCGTCACGCACTCGTATTCCATATTTTTGGGAGGCGGGGCGTGACAGAAACATAGCCAAAAACATTCCTGGGAATGTTCCTAGGAATGTGTTTTTCAAAAAAGCATACCAAACATGGGAAATAAGGATTCCCAAGTAAGGATTCCTGGGAAACTAAAAAGAATCCCTCTACCAAACGACCCCTAGGTTCAATCAACGTTTATCAGCATAAGTTGTTCACATTGTCTAATAGCCAAACACTCCAAATTTCCTGATTAAGTAACTACACAAATTTCTAACGCTAAGACATCATTAATAAATAGACAAATATGTCCAAATCTTAAACGAACAAAGGTCAGTAATGAATTAAAGCATATAAAGTTCAGCACAAACTTACCTATACTGCAGGTGTTGAATGTCAATACTACATTTGCAAATGCAGGATCATCAGCACCAATCCAGAATAATAAGCAGTCCTCCATCTTCTGGCCTACTGGTATATTCCATGACAATCCTCCAATGCTATATCTGGTATTAAAATCCATGTCAGTGCACTGATTGGAATCATGAACCATCATAATGTCACCACTTTCTTTGCTGCTACTAACACTACCATTAGACTGGAGTTGCTCTTTTCCACTTTTATCCACCGAGGGATTCATAATTGAAGAAGCAGCCTCTGCATAGTGAATTGAAGCACTGGAGCTGTTCAACTGCACTCTATCATGAACCGCAAATTTGATACTGTCCAGTGCATGTGCATAGTCCAGTCCAAAGAGTACCTGCATTTGGAACAGGGTAAGCCCAAGGAAACGTAGTTTACATTACATTCAAATTTATGAAATTGACAAAAAAGAAATGTAAATTGATGAATATCAATGCATTACAGATAAGGAGTAAATTTTGAAATCAAATCATCTCGTGAGTAATTGCTAGGACCATATATGTTAAGAATTTTGAACTAATGGCAAAAAAAAGCCCCAGTAGGCAGACTCTTGGATAATCAATCCAATCATGCCCTATAAAATGTCAGCTTGATTTATAACAATATTAAAAGTATGAAATGTTGGCACCGGCCGCACCGCAACACTCCAAGCTAATTCATCTTATTTATAATTCACCACTTCTCTTTACACTTGTAATCATCAGCCTCCATTCACTTAAAACCTCAGATTAAATTAAAATAGCTAATGATAATGACAACAACTGCTAGTAGCCAGTTATATAACAGTGTAGCCAAGAAGTTGCTTGCTATTATTTATGCGATCAATTTATCAAACTCACCATTTACGTATTTAAAATAAAATATTTACGCAAGATCTTCAAAACACATTAATTCCTTTCCCTAAGTTAACACTGTCTATAGCAAGTCAACAGGGTTCACTCTCTTTTACTTCTATATTCACAATATTAGCTAACTAATGGTATACAAGACTCGAATAGTTCCTAAATCAACCCAACAAATAATGCTCCATACAGTACCAATCCAATTACTACTCTTAGAAAATTCGGCGGTGCGGGAGTAAGCGAGAATGACAACTGATCACGCTGAACAAGCAAGCAAAAAAAATAGATCACACCAGGCCGACGATTTTCCCCGGTTCGGCGAACCAAATTCGGAGGAAAAATACCATAGATTTTATTTAAGAAGAGATGATACAAGAGGTTACAAAAACTCTCTCACCAAGAATCTAACTATCTCCCAACCCTCACTAAAAGAGGGTCTTTTACAATAACTTGCATATGAAGTGCACACCTTTCATGGAGGCTACAATATTTGTTTTATAAAAGTCAACAAAATCCTAGGCTATTCTCTCGATATTTCTTTCCAAATTAGAACCAAAATATAAAGACAATGCTTTGACCCCAAGTGAAATTTTCAATCCCCTCTTTTAATTCCAAGATTAAATAATCTCCAAATTGGTATTAAATAATTAAATTATTTAATCCTGAAATAAAAGCATCTGCAAGCTTCTGCGGATTGAATTGGAATCAGTTTGGCCCCTACTATTGACTTCATCCACCAATGACAGTGGAATTAAACTCAACACTTCTAAACGAATCTCATCTCACTTCTCCTTCATGATGTTTGGTTTTCCTTTATCTTCTTCTAGGGCAAGATGCAAGCCCTCTCGAACCAATACGCCGTACATTTCGACCTTCTAGAGATTGAAGTTGATCTTCCCATTAAACTGCTTGGCCTTCACAAAATGAACCTAATATGTCGTCTTCACCGAGAAACTCACAATTCCAATGGAACTTACAACTTTGATTAGTCGTGTGCACGAGTTAAGGGTGTGTTTAACAATTTTCAAACCCAACCTGCTTTTCTTTTGCAAACCCAAAACCCGCCCAAACCCGTCGGATTTACATTTTTAAACCCAAACCTGGACCCATCGGTTTCGAGTTAGTTCGGGTGGGTTTTGGGTTGTGCATGTGGTTTTATTGGATAAATACAACTCTCTTGCCTTAACGATTAACGATTAGCCAATTGAGAGTAATTTGTTGAAAATCAAGAATTTCTAACCATCTAACAAGTTAGATCAACTGTTAAAAATTAGTAGCTAATGTATATTTGAATGTTATATTTGAATGGTTATAAATTATCACTAATGTACATATGAATTAAATATACAATATTTCATCGGGTGTGGTGCGAGTTTGGTTTGGGTATGAACGGGTGGGTTTCCTATAAAACCAAAACATGACCCGGATTTTCAATTTGCAGTTTCAAACCCAACCAATCGAGTTTGGTGGGTTTCCAATGCCAAAAAATCCACCCATTCAGATTGGGTTGGTTCAGGTTCAGTCAAACCTGACCTCTCCAATGGAACTCTGATGTCTCCCATGTTGTCGGCCATACATCTCAAATGCACAAGTAAAATACGCCCAAAATAAAGGCCATACTTAATTTTCCAATTCAATCAAGAGAAGCTTGCAGATGATTTTATTTAGGGTCTGTTTGGTTGGAAGGGAATGGACGGAAGGGGAGGGGAGAGAAGGGGTTTTTTAATACTTTTCTTGTTTGGTTCAATTTTTTGGAAGGGAGGGGAGGGAAATGGAGGGGTGCAACACCCCTCCTGAGCCAATTTTGGCTCCCCTCCAAAAGTGGGGGGATTTGGAGGGGAGAGAAAATAGGGCTAATTTTTGAAAGTGGCTAGACTAAATTGCCCTTTAAAAAATCTAAATTCTAAAAAACCTCTCTCTTTCTCCCTACTAGCAACAACTGTTAGGTAAAGCCGTTGAAGTATTAGTTAGTTGCATTTCGATGAGGTTCAACTTCCTTTTGATGTTCAAGAGCAGTTGCCAGTAAAAAAATAAGGTTTTTTTTTCTTTCTTTTTCTTGCAACTTGTTTGGAAATTAAGAAAATCGCACATATCAAAAAGCAAATGCAGGCACATCCAAATAAAACCAACTGAGCTTTACAAATCACCTTGTAAGCAGTGTGCTTGACGACCTGAACAAGAAGCTGTTCAAAATCTATTATGTAGGAATGGAACCCCTATCCCCCACTTTTCTAAAGAATTAGTTGGGAAAATATCAGATTGTAGAACTTGTAACTCCTTAATTATACAGTAAATTCTAGTTGATGATTCATACTTATACAATCAAACACAGAAGCCATAGTGCAATTGAGAGATAGGGTAAAAATGGTGAAGATCAAATGCACTTTCAGTGTGCTACACTCGGTCTCGTTCCTTATGGAAACCACAGCAACAAAAATACATCGATTATTATGAAGTGTATAAATATTTGATGGAAGAGCATGATCCAATTTATACCCCCCCCCCCCCCCCCCCCCCCCAAAAAAAAAGTCTGCTAGTTATTTCTCTCCAAACTACCAAAACACGGTAAACAGTAAAAATAAAACAAAATGTATATGGAGATGATAACAGCTCCATATGGTAATGGTCTTTTAGCTATATTGGTTTCGAAGACAAAATTTGATACTTCATGCTCTGTCTCTGATTGTTCTGAGCTGACAAAATTTGATACTTCATGCTCTTATTATATGCAAAAGGGTATAAAAGTAATTTTATTATAAAATCCATTCCCTTCCCTTGTGAACCAAACAAGAAAATAATTATTTTTCCTCCCCTCCCCTCCTTTGAACCAAACAGAGTTTTCATTAAATCCCTCCCCTCCCCTTCCCTCCCCTTCCCTCCCCTCCATTAAAATCCCTCCCCTCCCCTCCCCTCCTTTGAACCAAACAGACCCTAAAAGTAGCCCTGAATTTGGGATTAAATAATTTGATTATTTAATACCAATTTTGGAGATTATTTAATCCCAACTTTGGCGATTATTTAATCCCAGAATTAAAAGAGAGGATTCGAAGATTTACTTAGGGTCCAAGTATTCTCTTTATATTTCCGTTCTAATTTGGAAAGAAATCTTAAGACTTCGTATTAGAGTTTTTCATTGTAAACAGATTATCATCTGGTAAGACTCGAGAGATAGATAGATTCTTGATGAGAGTTATTGTAACCTATTGTATCATCTCTTTTTTTTATAAAAAAATCGGGTACTTCTCCCCCGAATTATATTCGTCGAACCGGGAAAAATCGTGGTTGGTGTGATATTTTTTTCTGTTTGGTTGTTCATCTTGATTGATTGTAGTTCTCGCCAAAATTCCGCTGTGCAGAAACACCGAATTTTCTAAAAAGTGACTTGTGTCAATAACGTGATTAATGGAATGCATAGGTGCTAAGCAACAAGTTGGAGAAGACATGGGCTTGCCATGTCAATAAAGTGATTGACGGAAGGCATTGGTGCTAAGCAATAAGTAGGCGAAGGCATGGGCATCGTGTTAAGAAGGTAATTGACGGAAGGCCTAGGTGCCGAGTCAAAGTGGTGAAGGCAAAGTCAAGTAGAAACATTGGCTTTGCGGTTCTTTATAGTTTAGGCTCTAAATGCAAGCCAAACTGGAGATTGTTTGGATTGTGGCTCCAATAATAGTGCCACGATGTAAAAATAATGACGTGGTTGGATGGTTACACTCGTTACTAGACTCTAGTAACGAGTTTCCCATTTTGGGATTTTATAGAGATTTAGACTAATTTACCAAATATCCATGTCGACCAGTGGGCCAAAGTTCATGGAACCTAGGTCCTACAACTACCAGCAAATTACTTGCTATAATATCATGCATAAACTCAAAATCAATAATTACCAAATCCTCCACCTATATGTTGAATCACAACTTCTCGCCCTATACAAATTAAAACAATTTGTGATTACGGAAAAAGTTAACTTCATGCGTACCAAAACCGGTCACCTTTCCCGACCAAATCCTGCTTCCCTAAGCCCTAACACCCCTTCCTCCCTTCATTAAAGAGTTCTATCTCGTCCACCTCTAAAAATCCATCTCCTTATTGTGTTCCATCTCCTATATTTCTCTGCACCCTTCCTTTTCTCTCCGTTCGCTTCCGATTGTTTGCGTCAAGCGACGAGTTCTGATCGTTCCTGCCCACCTCCCCTCCTCTCTTCTCCAGTCGGTGGTCGTTTTGTGGGTCCTGGTCTTCTTGACCTTCGGTGTGGGCTTGTTTGGGAGGCTTATGTCTAGATCTTGCGTTTTCCGTTCTGTGGTGCTCGAGAGATATTTGAAGATCATCTTTGTCCCTGCCTGATCTACCTCTCTGGGGTGCTTCCTATACCTGATCAGGCCTGGCTCGTTGGAGTTTGGCACTTACCTGGCTGCATCCCTACTCCACGTTTCTCTTGCTGCTTAATCGGGCCTTGCTGCTTGATCAGGCCTGACTCTTCAGTTCTTTGCCACTGCCTTTGATTTCTTCATTTTGGTTTTGCATGGTGCTTTCCCTTTGGGTTGAGCGGTTCTAACTTCCCTGTTTCGCCGCTTAAGGTTAAGTTACTTGCACGTAAGTTGCTTTTCCTCCCCTTCCCTCTTTTATCTCCCCCGTTTGGCATTTCTGGATTTTATTTTGGATCTACTTCTTGAAGTGGATTCAGTGTCTTTGCATGCCTCTGGTGGTGTGGATTTTTTACTTCGTTTCCCCTGGATTTATGATTTCCTTTGTTTTTGTGTGCTTGTGCATTATTTGCATTTTGTTCGCATCTGGAGCTTAATTAGTGTTCTTTGCTGCTTTTGGCTAATTATTTTTACTGATTTTCTACCTTTATCTAAAGAATTTCGTCAGTTCATTTTTCCCTTTCTTTTGTTTGCTATAGTAAGGGTTTGGGTTGGTTGTACCTGTAGCGCCCCGAGTTCCGCATTCTGCAAGCTCGTGAGACTTATACCCAGAATCTTTACTTTAATGAGTATACAACACAGAAAATTACAGGAAATTAGAAACTTACATTTGCACAAGAAAACTATATCCTACACTTGGATGCTTTCCGCGGCTCGAGTCCCCTGCTCCACGATCAGCGATCCTGCAATTAGCAAACTGTGGGCACGTCAGTTGAATACAACTGATGCCAATGTTCTAAATGTCGCCAGGCAGTAGTCGGGCGGCCGATAGGTGCCTAGCACCTAGGCCTTGTAAGCGGAGTTTAAGCGGCTAGGCACTAGGCGGTTTTATTTACATATTATATATTTATTTATTTATTTATGTATATATTTTATTTATATATTTTATCATTTTGTTTTGTTTTGTTGTTACCAATTCTTACTCTTGATATTTCTCCTTGCAATTGCAAGATGAGCTTTACAAAATCGAATCGGTGTATTATTATTAGTCTTTTTCTTTTTTTTAGTCTTATACTCATCTATTAGACTAGTATTAATCTATGACGAAGATTAGTAGTGGAGATTACCTGTTCGGCTGTTCAAGTCCAAGGAGCAAACAGTGTGGGAAAGCGGGAGACTTGAGTCGGGGGATGGGGGAGGGTTGCATCAGGAGAAGTTTGAGAGAGAAGAGGAGGACGTAGTGTTGATGTCGGAGGTGAAGCAAGGCAGGAGGCAGTGTGTGGTTGTATTGACGACTTGACTTTGAAGCTGAAGAGAGGAAAAAGAGGTTGTGTTGATGTCGGTTGAAGTTGAAGCGAGCTGCGACTGCAATGATGGAGGTGGAGGAGGTTTTGACGACTGAGTGACAGAGTAAGTGAGGGCTGCGACTGCGAGGAGGGAGGCAGAGGAGATTGTGTTGACGACTGTGAGGAGGGAGGCGAAGGGGAAGGGAGGCGGGGGAGGTCGAAATTGAAGCTCGTTGCGAGCTACGAGCTGCGAGCCTCCAACTGCGAGGAGGGAGGCGGAGGAGATGATTTATGGGTTTTAAAGAAGAGCAATTAGGGATTTCGAGAATAGAATCGATTTGGGATTTTTTTATGGGGGATTTAGAGGAGAAAGAGAAGTTTTAGGGATTTGAGTGTATTAGACCGGATCGGGTTGGAATAAGTTGGATCCCTTTTTTTTAATAATTAAGTCCTAAGTGGGTCTAGCCCGTCTAGACCCGCTTACACAGATTACGCGCCGCCTAAACCTGCTTTTAACCTCCTAGAACCATTAACTAATTTTCTTAAACGCTTAGCCCCTAGGCGAGGCGTTGGAGGGCCGCCTAGCCCCTAGGCTTTAGACCACTGACTGACGCAATGCGGCTGAAACCCGTAATCTCCAAAATCCTCAACAATCAATATTTGATGCAGAAGAAAAGAAACGTGAAAGTCATACAAACATAAATGTCGGTGTATGTCATGATCTAGATTCTAATGCACAACTCATATGCACACCATGCTCTTAATCTAATGCAAACTTGATTTGAAAACGTATGCATCCCATACTACATACTGTCCAAATCGAGTTCGTATTCTCCAGATGATAGGGTTTTATCCCTCGCCATGCATCCTACTCTTGTACTCTTTCCTGTTTCTGACATTCATTTAGTGACTGGTAGAGTTACTAATGCATACTTAAAGTCTACATTCCGACAATGATAGCTAGGCGAAATTTAGTAATCTTTACAGATTTTAGTTTCTGGCTGGGTGTCGATATTGACTAATTTCAATTATAAAGGCAGTAAATAAATATTACAAAAATCAGTAAAAATAATTTTTATCACCCTAAGCATGTTATCTACAAATCTGGAATTTACCTTGGTCATATTTGATCATTAGTTCACTTAATTTATCAGCCTAACATGTTATGTACATGAATTTGAAATTACAGTGCAGCTGTAGCAAAAGGGTCATAACTCGGGCAATATAAGTCGGAATTCAAAAATTTCGGAGGCTATTGACATCTAGACACTTAGGTCTACGTTTCATTTTCAGGAAGCGACTGATTTTAATGAATTTATCTAGGTCAAAACAACACAACAAGATTCAGGTCGGCGTAATTTTCAGCATAGTCAACATGTTCATTTTGGATAAAACGGTTAAAAAGTTAAGATTGATAAATTGGGGTTTAATAATCATAAATCACAGCGAACCCAATCCTATGTGAACATGGTGTTAGGATATATAATGTTCATAACTCTACTACTTACAATCAACTAATTTATCGATAGCAATCACATAAACAATCAACCCTAATATACAATCCACAATAGTTGTCTTTAATGTCATGATATGAAATGTGACAATAATTACCTATTCTTATATTCAATAACTATAACTACATGGGTGTATGTAAGATCCCTATACATTAGAGGCAAAAAGACGGCACGAAGTCGAGATTACCACTTGGATTCGCTCGTGTAAATCCGTGGTATCCCAACGATCGAATACAATAAACAGTACACGATAATCAATTTGGATGTACTTGCGGGTTTCAATAAAAATATCGAATATGATACAATAAACATTCGATAAGAAATGACTTGCCTTTTTGACGATAAGATCCGAAAGAGAATAATCCTGCGAACTCCGAAATTTACGTGCAAATTACGTGCAAGAAGGTCCAAGCCAACAACACAGCAACTAGAGCAAAACTCCACAGCGGATCAGATCCAAATACGGGACATCAATCATGGATCCAATGCGCCAAAACAGCGAACAGCACTTCGCGATCCAGCCACACACAACACCAAACGGCGATGATAGCCAATCGAAATCTTCCCCCACACCGGATCGGCCAACCAGCGAACACCAAAACCCGGATCTGTTGTGGCTGAACACAAAACAGCAGAGTGGACCACTCGCTGTCGTCTTCTTCCTTCGATCGGAGAGAGAGAGAGAGCGCGGCAGCCCTGGCGACGTGCGATGGGGCTCGCGACGACTGAGGCAGGCGACGCTGTCAGCGACGTTGGTCGGGAAGCGACGCAATGATGGTGCTTCGACAGCGGCGAAGCTCTGTTTCGCACTCGAAACAGAGGAAGACAGAGCGCGCGATCTGGGGACTTCGATGGGGCTTGGATGACGACGACGAGAGCGGTAGGGGATCTCGGCGAGGGTGGAGGAGACGTTCGAAGCCTGGGGGAGAGCGACGGTGGTGTGAGGATGTAGACGAATTGGGTTAGCAGCGGAGGAAAGGATGGGTGAGATGGTGGAGAGGTTGACGAGGTGATGGAGAGATAGAGGTGGTGGCGACGGCAACGAGGGTGACGGTCGGAGTTGACGACAGAGGAGGCGAAGGTGATGGGTGTTTGGGTTCGATTTTGGGTGAAGGCGGGAAGGAGGAGTCGAAGAAGGGGTATCTTGGTTATGTGTGTTTGGGGAGATAACAAAGAGGAGAGGGAGAGAGAGCACAGTAATGAGGGGTTATTAGGTTGAATTAGTAATGGGGTATTAAATTAGTATTTGACTGAATCAGTAATGGGAGAGATTTTAGGGCTCAATAATAGGGATTGAATTATTCAAATTTTGGGGAGTTACGGATTATGGAGATTGTGGGGAGTGATGAGGAGGGATCTTAGGGATTGGCTGTTAGGGAGAGATTGGGGGTTAATTGGGTTATTGGGTTTGGATGAGAGATCCAATAGGGGGTGGATATGGGCTTGGGCTTAAAAATAATTAAATAAAACAATTAGGTTGTTGGGGTGAATTTTTGGGTTCAGATTAAATATAAAATAAAATAAAATCAGAATGTGGAATTGGGCTTAAATAACAACTGGGCTCACATTAATAGTTAATAAAAATAAAAATGCAAACTTGGGCTTATGCTAAACAATTGGACTCCAAAATAGTTTGAATAATAAAATCAATTAGGAAAAAATAGTTATATGGTACTGAGAATTTAAATACGGAAAAATACTTTTAAAAATACGTATTAATGAAAACAGGGGTTACAAGTTTCCTCCATATCATAAAGACCCCTCATTGCATCAACGTCATGCTCTCTTCTAGGATACTCCTCATCATGACCATCACCCCCCACTAAATGTGCAATCTCTACATCTGCCCCACAACTCAAAGATCTAGGTCGTATCCCACACAGCCTACGTCTCGATTCCGGCTGAGGGTCAACTACAGTAGAAGGACACACCTCGTCTCGTAGCAAATACATCGATCCCTCACTTATTCCCTCTTGCTAATACTTCTGAACCGACAGTTATACATCACTCTCCACTACCAAATGTACTTAACAAACCCTCTTTGTCTAGCCTACTCGCCGTGATAAAATTTTCTCTCAAGTTTGGGACGTCTTTCATCTCGCACAAGACAATACTCTTACTATCACCGGCTTTCACGCGAATAATTTCAGTTCCAATCATAAGGCACCGCTGACCGTTACCCAATATTGCATCTTCAAAAGAACCCTGTATGTAGTTCTCAAACACCTCCCTCCTCGAAGTGTAATGAAAAAAAACCCCTAAATCAATACATCAGTCTCGTGTGTCCAACTCTACCCTTGTTGATAGACATAACTCATCACCAGTTGTATCCTTGGTCACCACATTGGCTTGCACTTACTATTCTTGCTTCTTTTTCATAAGAGCATTACAATTATGAATCATGTGACTCCGCTTGTGGCATTACCAACACTCAGTTCCATCATCATCATTGTTGTCTTCAAATCCACTATCGGACTCACTTCTCTGATCGTTTCTTCTTCGACTTCCCTTCGATCTCTCATGCATCTTAACTGAAAGTGTGGGATAGCTTGAAAATGATGAAAACTCTCTACTTCTCTTCCTTCTCACCTCCTCGCACATGATGTTGCTCATAAAATCTGTTACCATTGTAGCTACATAAGAGGGTTCTGAGGAATTGTTCATGGTGCTTTGTTGGCAGGCCTCACGACAGACATATGTATAAGATGCCTCAAGATAAAGAGTCGGATCCTTTCGCAAGATTTCTCCTCGAACCTGTTCAAACTCAGCATCCAATCCTGCCAAGAATATATGAATCCGCAAGCGCTCGATCGATTTTCGATATATTTCAACATCATCAGGATTCTTCAGGATTACCTTGTTATGGTGGTCTGGTTTTGAAAAGTCTCAGTTAATTCTCCATAATAAATGGAGAGTGAACTACCATTTTGCCTTGCCGAGAAGACTCTCTGGTTTAGAGCAAATACTTGAACCCCATCGGTTCCATCATAGAATGCCTTTATGAGGGCATCCCAAACATCATAAGTAGTAGGTAATCAAATGTACCTCTTCATAATCTCAGGCTTCATGGACATCACTAACCAGCCTTTAACTTTCTGATTATCAACATACAATTTGTCATATGTAGCATCATTTTCAGCAGGAGTTATACTCTTTCCCCGAATATATTGGATCTTTTCACGTCCAGCAATATGCATCTCCATCAACTGAGTCCATACAGTATAGTTGGTTTCATCAAGAGTTATCCCAACATTAATAATAGAATTGTCAGATTGTATAATAATCGGTGTACTATTTGTAGTGTTCGAAGATCCATCAGTTTGTCCCATGGTGTTGTTACAAACAAAGAACCCCACACAATTTTTGGGTCAGGTTCACTGTGTATTGGATCTGACAAACAGTGCCCAATTAATAGTGAAGATCTTGGGTTTGTGGTCAGTGATGGCGGCAGCAACTGTCGACGGCGATGCACTGTGACGATCTGGAGTTTCGGTGGCAACGGGGGGCAGTGGCTTCGGTGGCACTGGATGATCTTGGGTCAGGTGCGCAGGAAAGGGCGGCAAGTGGTAGCAGTTGTCGGTGGCGACAGTGGAGGGCGACAGTTGAGTGGCAGCGGTTGTTGGTGAGGTGGATTTGGATTGAGGGTAACAACGGAGCAGGAGTGGCGCTACGGGGGTTGGGGTTTCGGGAGTTGAGTTGTGCGGTGGCGACTTCAGGGTTTTGAGGGTCGTGCGGTGGCGACTTTGGGAATCGATGAGGCTGATGAACGCCGCCTCTTGTTTTTCCTCTTCTTCACATTGCCTAGGATATTCTAGGTTCTAATACCATATTGAAATCAAATTTGGGAAAAATAATATTTTTTTCTTCTTCTGTGTATCTCTTTATATATTGTTACATTCTTGGAGAATGGGCTAATTTGTTACAATAGATTGAGGAGAAAGTCAAGAAAATGAGAGATTTGAGGGAATCTGTTTCCTAATTTATAGGAAACAGAATATACATCTCATACCAAATATATTTGAACATATACAATATAACAGTTACTGATGCACCAAGCAAATTATCTTTATATGTTGTTCTTTAACCTACTCCTGTACTATTTAGTTATATTCTTTGTCATTTTTAAGTTCGTGTATTATTTGTGTGAAAAACATTGTCATTGTGCCAAAACTCTGAAGTTAAAGTAATGGTTGAGGGGTTTTTTTTATGTATGCTAAAACCTCTCACCATTTGACTATTTTTATGTATAGATCTTAGACAAGGGAAGTGCTCATCAAATTAAAAGTTGATCGAAATTAACCCAAGTTTGGGCAATTGCATCAAACATCTTAATCCCCCGTTAATTATGTGTCACAAGTAGAGGATCCCATGTTAATTGATCAGATATCATGCAGAAGATATTGTCAAAACCAAAACTTAGAAGTTGTAATGAGGTCGGATCTAGCTAGCGGAAACATTTATGTACAATGTTTTGGGCCATTGCATGAACAAGTAAACTAACAGTCCGACAACCATATATATGATACTATCATGATGAAATTATGATTACTGAGATAGATACTCTCCATCTTATTACAAACTAGTAAGCATCACATAATTATTATTTGTTACGTACGCTATACTCCAAACTGGCTGTAGTAGTCCTGTAGTGTGCAATCTGATCATTCATTTCATCCACTCATTATCGCCATTGATCATGGCATTGATGGTTTTGCCCCAAAGCCTTGCCAAGAAGTTATGAGGGAGTGGATGTTGGCATCGAACCAGAACCAAAGGGCAGACTGAAATGAAAGGGTCTGGTTTAAGGCCAAGGGTTTCAGGGGCATTCAAGCCGTCAAACCCAAGGGCCTGGTCTGCTGAGCCTTAGTTGTAGTTCCAGGTGAGCTAGAGTTGGCCCGACCGAAGTATTTCTTGGAAGGATTGCATGGATATTTTTGAGATTCTGGTGAGCTTGTGTACATAGCAGTAGGGTCGTCATGGGTAGCTTGCTCTTCTATGTTGCAGAAGTCTGCAGGTCAAGGATAAATTAAGATGGCTATGAATAAGGTAAATAATGCATATATATACAAATTATATATGTGTAAAGGACATCTGTGATGTTAGACAGTATCACCGAGGGGGAAAAGTAGAATTTAGTGTTTGATTTAATTTCAAAGTTGCGTGCACCACAGGCATGTATTAATGGTTAAATGGTCGAGTTGTGCATCTTAAATCATATTTTTCTGATTCGTAATTAGGGTGAACGGGGCTTGGAAGATAATTTAGCGCACGAGTTAACCACACATGTCTAGCCATTAGTGAAAATGAAAGAATCCCAATGCACAAATAGATGGTTGAAATGTCCATACTTGCCTTCTCCCCTCTCAGTGTGTGCGCACACTCTTATCTCCTCAATTTGAGAGGATCATTCAAGAGCATGTGCTCTATATAAGAAATCATAGAGTAATTTAGCAAAGCCTAACTAATATCTAAACAAATCGGTTTAGTGCCAAAAATATACCTAGACAGATCTTAATATATAAAGTTTCATTTTTCTTTTTATTTATATTAAATCTTAATATATATATAGTTACATACCTTGATCAAACCAAATTAAAAAGAAGGAAAGAAAAGAGAAAATGCTTACGGGGCCAGTCATGTGTGGCATGGGCAAAGAAAGCAGCAATCTCTCTCTTAGAATCAACAACACTCCCACTACACCCAAAATCTTTGATATGACCCATGTGCATTTAGAGCCCACTCGACCCAAAATCTTGATATATCCCAAGTGCATTTAGAAATGCTCGGCTAGTATAGAACCCTCTACGAGGGCAATTTCCCCTCTGTCGGGTTAGCCATCCCGTCAAAAAATGCCTGAATCACTATGTTGCTCTCACCACGACCCTCCTGCAGGCATGCTTGTTGCAGGGGGCCGGGACTGGCAGTCGTCGCCGCAGTAGTCACTGCCACGGCCGCAGTATCCGTATGCAACAATCCCCAGATGCGCACCCACAATTCTGCGCTGCAACCAGGAAGATGGCTAGGGTGATCAGAGCTAGGGTTGGGATGAGGGCTGGGGCTATAATGTGGGTCAGTTTGATAGCCATGTCAAATTTCTATGTCGTGTTTGTAGTGCCTAACAATGCCCACTAGACCTAGATACACCAAAAACAAGATTCCACCACAAACACATGATCTCACAAGCACAAGAACATAACAATATGCAGAGATAACCAATATTTTTTATTACTCAAGAAATACAAAGATACCAAGATATCCCACTCCAATCTCTCCCTTACCTTTAGTAGAACTCGGCACAAGCACTCTCTTGAGGTTGTTTCAGTTATTCACATCTAAACCATAGGATTTACATCTATATTTAAGATAAACACAAATCCATCCAATTGAATCCAAAACCCGCAACCCAAATCTAATCAGCGCCGCTCGCAACCTGCACTCTTAATGTGGTCGACCGCAATTAGACTATGTCAAACTAGATAGCTTGGGTAGTCGATTGCCCTCCTGGCGGTTGACTACCCTCTTAATGACGGTCGACTGTCAAGCATGACAGTCAACTATCAATTCCACTTTTCTTCTACTACTGTTGTTGTCTTCATGTCTTCTCTTTCTTCGCGTCTTGTGCTTGTGTGTTTGAGTACAATTTCTAATAATCTCCCACTTAGACCAAATACACAATCTCCAAAATAATTGTATAGTTTTTCTTGCATTATCTATGTCAGTCTCTCATTCATTCTGAAAGACCGAGTACCCTTCACTCATGAAGAGCACCCCCTGTCCCTCCACCACGTGGAGGGTACAAATACCCCTCATGGGCTCATGAAGGATGTACCACACCATTTATCCCATAGGGCACAAATAATGGAGAAACACTTCTCCCTTTCCACCGTCTCGGATACTGTGTCACAAGAATCCTCAATTCGCAGAATCTCCGCTATCATCGGATATGGTTCAAAACCTTTCAAGGCCAAGACACCCTCTGCACTCGAAACCTCCGTGGATGACACCTTCACAATATCTGCAGACTACAAAACATCACTTATAGCCCCATGATAACCAACTCGATCATACTCATAGACAACACCCCGCATATCAATACCAATGCCCTCAACATCACAAGAGTGACTCGAAGTTTCCTCCATATCATAAAGATCCCTCATTGCATCAACGTCATGCTCTCTTCTAGGATCCTTCTCACCATGACCATCACCTCCCACTAAATGTGCAATCTCTACATCGATCTGCCCCACAACTCAAAGATCTCGGTCGTATCCCATACAGCCTACGTCTCAATTCCGGCTGAGGGTCAACTACAGTAGAAGGACACACCTCGTCTCGTAGCAAATACATCGATCCCTCACTATTCCCTCTTGCTAATACTTCTGAACCGACAGTTATACATCACTCTTCACTACCAAATGTACTTAACAAACCCTCTTTGTCTATCCTACTCGTCGTGATAAGATTTTCTCTCAAGTTTGGGACATCTCTCATCTCCCACAAGACAATACTCTTACTATCGCCGACTTTCACGCGAACAATTTCAATTCCAATCATAAGGCACCGCTGACCGTTACCCAATACTGCATCTTCGAAAGAACCCTTTATGTAGTTCTCAAACACCTCCCTCCTCGAAGTGCAATGAAAAGAAACACCTAAATCAATACACCGGTCTCGTGTGTCCAACTCTACCCTTGTTGATAGACATAACTCATCGCCAGTTGTAACCTTGGTCACCACATTGGCTTGCACTGACTATTCTTGCTTCTTCTTTATAAGAGCATTACAACGATGAATCATGTGACTCCGCTTGTGGCATTACCAACACTCAGTTCCATCATCATCATTGTTGTTTTCAAATCCACTATCAGACTCACTTCTCTGATCATTTCTTCCTTGACTTCCCTTCAATCTCTCATGCATCTTAACTGAAAGTGTGGGATAGCTTGAAAATGATGAAAACTCTCTACTTCTCTTCCTTCTCACCTCCTCGCACATGATGTTGCTCACAAAATCCTGCAGAGTCGTCGAACCTATCATAGTCCATGTAATAATTTGTTCCACCATACCACAACTTATCGGGTAGAGTAGATAGGAGTAACAATGCATGTCATCTTTCTGAAAATTTCAATCTTGCAGCTTCCATATGGTTGTATATCATACAATAATTGTTTACATGTTCTGCTACTAAATCCCGTTCTACCAACTTCATGTTAACTAATTTCTTCAAGTGAAGAATTTGATTAGATGCAAACGGTTTCTCATATATATCTGTGAGAATCTCTATGGCCTCCTTCATGGTATTTGTCTTAAAGATATGAAATAATGCTTTCCTACTCAATGTTAACTGAATCTGCCCAAGCATCTTCTGATCCAAACAATTTATTCTGCCAAAGACCTTTGCATCATTGTTTGATGCACCTTTCGGCTTCTCATCAAACAACGGACCACCATCTAAATTTTCCACACCGCAAAATCACTTCCATCAAATCTCTCGAATTTCGATTTGCTATCGGTCATCACGAAATCTTAAGCTCTGATACCACTTGTAGTGTAAAACAACGGCCACAAGAACTAGATGCACCAATAACAAGATTCCACCACAAACGCAAGATCTCACAAACACAAGAATACAACGATATGCAGAGATAACCAATACTTCTTATAACTCAATAAATACAAAGATACAAAGAGATCTCACTCTAATCTCTTCCTCACCTTTGGTAGCACTCGACACAAAAACTCTTTTAAAGGTGTTTCAATTATTCACATCTAAAGCCTATCATTTATATCTATATCTATAGCCCCCAATAAACACTAAAAATTAAACACAGTACAACCAATTGGATCCAAAAACCACAACTCAAATCTAATCAGCGCCGCTCGCAGTCAACTGCACTCTTAACATGGTCGACCGCAATTAAACTTTGCCAAACCAGATAGTTGGGGCAGTCGACTACCCTCTTAATGACGGTCAACTATTAAGCATGACAATTGACTATCACTTCCACTTTTCTGCTGATGTTGAGGACTTCATGTGTTCTCTTGATGAGTGTAATTTATATATGCTTTTATTACTCATTTTACGTATAAAAATTGTGAGTTCGTGTTTATTTATTTGAATTTCATCTTATTTCTACTCAATTTTATTTATTTGTTTGGTTTGAAGGAATGAGATGGATGTTATGATTATGGACTCAAATACACAAAGTTATGGAGCTTGGAGTTGGAGAATAAAGCAAGGCGAAAATGCAGCAAGAACAGCACTTAGACCTTGTTTGGCTATTTTAAACCTGA
Source organism: Hemerocallis citrina (assembly GCA_017893485.1). NCBI lineage: Eukaryota > Viridiplantae > Streptophyta > Magnoliopsida > Asparagales > Asphodelaceae > Hemerocallis > Hemerocallis citrina. Next base: position 352,606,454 of record CM030359.1, on the reverse strand, counting down.
AGATGGACGAATCTGAATTTGAGATCTAAATGAAAGTTGTCGTTCGTCAAGTCTTCTCCGAAACGAGTGCTTATGCGTTACAAATGGAGTTTTGTAGCTCCGGGAAAATCAATTTTTTCTACAGACTACGTGCAGAAAACAACAAGTGGACAGTCGACCACACACTCGATCAAAGTTGCGGTCGACCGCGCAGTCGACCGTACCTCTCTCTGTCTAGACCCTGGAAACATGAAAGCCTTGACGGTCGACCGTCCAAAGTTGCAGTCGACCGCGTCGGCGCTGATGTTATATTTTGAATGCGGGTTTCGGGTCCGATGGGCTGTATTTTATATCTCTTTTACGGTTTCTTTGGGGGGCTATATATAGATGCGAATGTGAACTCTAGAGAGGGATCTTGGAGGCTAGAGAGAGATTAAAAGAAGATTAAAAGAAGATCTTGAAGAGAAAGAGATTGAAAAAGATGGATCTTGACGGCTTCAAGCAACAACAACTATAAAACGAGTTTTTTCTTCTCTTCTCCTTTTCATTATGCAATCAAATATTATGTTTGTTAGTTTCAAAACCATTATGAACTAAATTTAGTTTTCTAGGGCTTTGATGTAGCCTAGTTTTGAGAATACAATTTTAATTCCATATTATTTTTCTATTTTTCCATGGTTGTGTGTTTGATTTTTGTGTTTAATGCTTACAATTGTTTGGTCAACTTTTGTATGATTTTTTGGATCATGGAGAGACCGAGAGGTAATTTGTGATTTAGAACTATAAAATTAAACCATTGACTGAGCGAAATTAGAGATAATTTACCGCGAATGATGTGACTATAAAGAAATCCATAGAACTTAATGAGTCTTCAATTAATTAAATTTGTGCATGAACTATGACAAATTGTGAGTTGGAGATTTTTTTGGTGTTGTTCGAGAGAAAGCATTGAATACTAGGAAATTTTGGTCTACAACTTGGAAAAATAAATTCTTTATTCGCATGGAGTTATAAATTGTGTGGGATAAACTAGGTGAAATCAAAAGCCCTAGAATTAATTTTACAATTAATAAACAATATAAATTCATATTCCGTCTCTTTTCATTAATTTAGTTAGTTCTTTAGATTAATTTAAATTAGTTGCGATCTTTATTGAATTTCGATTTTCCAAATAGTAGTTAATCTAGTAAATTCGGTACTCAGTAAAATAATTAGTCTCTGTGGGTTCGGAACTCTTTTCACTTAACTATATTACTTATTGCGATTTTGTACACTTGCAAAATATTCATATCATCTCTTTCTCCGAGTCTTGTGCTTGTGTTTTTGAGTCCACAATTCCAAACAGTGTCTTGTGTGATTTTAGAACTAGAAGGAAGTATTTATACATGGAAAGGGATTATTTTACTTTAAGCACCACATTAGACAGTGAATTTCATCCAATTAACTCTTTGACTATTTTTTATATGCTAATCTCCTCGTGTTCATGTTAGAATACAAGTACAATTTTTCTCGACCCTTCTATAATTTTGAAATTTTAGCCTAGTGGCATAGACTTGCACATGGTACCAAGCACCCCTGGTTCCAATCTTCCTGCGGGTGTATTCATTTTGGGTGTATTTGTTTTTTTTGGATTTTTTTTAAAACAAAGAAAGAGAGAGATGAATAGATTTTGTTGCACACATCAAGTCTTAGCCCACAATTGGTTGGCAGGTTGGGCATTTATTTCATTTCTTTTGGCTCTCGGCCCACAATTTCTCTCAATCCTTTTACAACTTTAAATTTTTAGCCTTTTTTCTGTAAAGAAAAATAATGCAAGTGATATTTGCGGAGGCGTACTATAATAAAAGTGTAATTTTCCTTAAATTTTTAGCCTTTTTTCTTTAAAGAAAAATAATGCAAGTGAGATTCAAACTCTCACTTACTAACGAATAGATTTACAACTAGACTAATGCTAGCAACGGGCCGGATTTGGGCCGGACTCATACATACCTGAGCCCGAACCCGAATTTTTTTTAAAGATCCAAGCCCGGCCCGATTTATGGTCGGGCTCCAAAATTCAAGCCCAAGCCTGGACCCGAATAAAACAAAAAAACCCGAGGCCCGGCCCGAATCCTTCAAAAATTATTAAGTAAATGATACCTGAACTTTGAAGTTGAAGGCGGGGATATGGGAAGGGAGGAGTCTACGGAGAAGGGATTTGACGGCGGCTTCCTGAGCATGTGGTGGGGCCCGCTGCTTCTCTAGATTTCTCGTGATTGCATCCAGGATTACTCCATTCTTGGCAAAACAGGTAGTAGAAGAACGAGAGAGGAGGACAATTTCAGGGGAGTTTAATTCTAACACTTATCTTAATACACCTTATGATCCACCTATTCCTTTTCCGCAAATACTTAAAAAGAATAATCTTGAAAATCAATTTTCTAAATTTTTAAATATTTTTAAGAAATTGCATATTAATATTCCTCTTATTGAAGCTTTAGAACATATGCCTAAATATGCTAAATTATTTTAAGGATATTTTTTCAAACAAGCGAAAATTGGAGGAACATGAGACGGTGATGCTAACAGAAGAGAGTAGTGCAATTTTACAAAAGAAGGTGCCTCTTAAACTTAAAGATCTAGGGAGTTTTACAATTTCTTGCACTATTGGAAATTTTTCTTCTGATAAAGCATTATGTGATTTAGGAGCAAGTATTAATCTTATGCCTTATTCTGTTTTGAGAAAATTTGGCATTGGAGAAGCAAAACCCACCACAATCTCATTGCAATTGGCGGATAGATCTATCAAGTACCCAAGAAGAATAATTGAATATGTTTTGGTAAAAGTAGACAAATTCATATTTCCAGCTGATTTTATTGTGCTTGATATGGAGGAAGATAAACAAATTCCGTTGATTTTGGGGAGACCTTTTCTAGCTACAAGAAGATCTTTAATTGATGTCCAACAAGGAATACTGATTTTGAGGGTTGAGGATGAGCAAGTAACGTTTGATGTTTTTAAATCTATAAAGTTTCCTACTAAAGAACAGTCGTGTTTTCAAGTAAGTAAAACTGATTTAATTGTGGATGACAAACATAGTGCTGAAATTGAAAAGTAACCTGTAAAAGTATGTCTAACAAATTCAGAAACTCTTGAAACTGAGAAAGAAAAGAATTTGAAATATGTTATGTATTTGGATGCTGTACCATCTATTCATCCATTTTCTCAGCTTAAATTCAAAGAGGTAGGGATATCGAAGACGTCATCATCAAGAAAAAAATAACTCAAACTAGATCTTGAACCTGATCCACACCTGAAGAGAAGTATTAGAAAAGATGTTTTGATGTTGTTGGATCTTGGCGTCACATAACCATCGCAGCTATCATGTCTGGCTGAAGATTTAAAACTTAGCGCTTCTTGGGAGGCAACCCATGTTTTCTTTTACTACATTTAGATTATCTTTTTTTTGTTTATTATATATATATATATATATATATATATATATATATATATATATATATATATATATATGTATATATATAGGATTGCATGAGTTTGAAAGTCACTGGAGCATAGCTATTTTCTACACCTACATTGATGGCTGTTTTTGAGTAGGATGGAGTCAGAATCTGGAAAAGTATTTCAAAGAGCAATTGTAGCCAATTGTCTTACCTTTCCAGCACAAAAAGAATAAGCCCATTTGGATATCTACAGCTTCAGATATCGCTGAAACACTGAACGTCGTGCGTGCAGAATTTTAAGACGAATCAGGGGAGAAATTCTGAACTTTTTTTATTCTTTTTGTTTTTCTTTTCCTTTCCCATTGAGGACAATGTGATATTCAAGTTTGGGGGAAGGTTTACAAATTTTTTATTTTATTTATATATACTTGAAAGAAAAACAAAACAAAAGGAATTTCAATTTGGCTCACCATTACACTTTTGAGTTCTTTATTGTGCTAAGCATTGAAATAATTTTTTTTGGGATAGACAGTTTCTTATAAAGCAAGATTAAGCATACTTATTTACTTTAAAATTATTGAATTTTAAAATTCCTTGCCCAATTATGACTGTCATGTGTTTATAAATAAAAGAAAAATGTGATGCTTTTTCTTGTGATTATCCCCTTTGATCTAGTCCTAAACAGAGTTTAAGTAAATAGAGTTATAATGATCAAATAATTGAATGAATAAAGTTCTATCTAATCCAATGTTTTGAGTTGCTTAGTAACTAGGGGTATTCATCACCAATGTTTACTTTTACGTCAAACGGCAACTTGAAATATGAGTATGCAAAGCACTCTAAGTTTGTGACTTGTTGAGTAACCGGGTGAATTCATCACAAATGTTTGCATTCGCGTCAAAAGGCAAGTGAAAACATAGAGAAGAGCGGAACATTGCAACAAAAAAAATTCTAGTTTGCTACTCGGTTTGTAGTTGTGAAAAGGGATAATTACAGATGGAGTTGTTACATACTAATAATTTCATTGATTGCATGATAAATATGATTGAGTTGGGAATTATGAATGAATAATTGCACTAGAGAAAGTGAGTATGCTTTGTTTTATTTTATTTGCTATTGTTTATATTTTAAATTGAAATTTGATGCTTACATGATAAAATCTCTTGGTGAGATGCGTTGAGCCTAATTATGATTACTATATCTCTTGATTCATGGTTTTACTTTTTGCTTGAGGACAAGCAAAATCTTAAGTTTGGGGGTATTTGATGGGTGTAATTTATATATGCTTTTATTACTCATTTTACGTATAAAAAATGTGAGTTCGTGTTTATTTATTTGAATTTCATCTTATTTCTGCTCAATTTTATTTATTTATTTGGTTTTGAAGGAATGAGATGGATGTTATGATTATGGACTCAAATACACGAAGTTATGGAGCTTGGAGTTGGAGAATAAAGCAAGGCGAAAATCAGCAAGAACAACACCTAGATCTTGTTCAGTTATTTTGAACCTGAAAATGGACGAATATGAATTTAAGATCTAAATAAAAGTTTTCGGTCATCAAGTTTTCTTCGAAATGAGTACTCATGCGTTATCAACGGAATTCTGTAGCTCTGGAAAAATCAATTCTTTTACAGACTGCGCGCAGAAAACAGCAAGTGGACAGTTGAACGCACACTCGGCCAAAGTTGCAGTCGACCGCGCAGTCGACCGCCCCTCTCTCTGTCCAGACCCTCGAAACATGAAGGCCTTGATGGTCAACCATCCAAAGTTGCAGTCGACCGCGTCGGCGCTGATGTTATATTTTGAATGCGGGTTTCGGGTCCGATTGGCTGTATTTTTATCTCTTTTTAGGGTTTGTTTGGGGGGCTATATATAGATGCGAATGTGAACTCTAGAGATGGATCTTGGAGGCTATAAGGAGATTAAAATAAGATTAAAAGAAGATCTTGAAGAGAAAGAGATTGAAGAAGATAGATCTTGACCGCTTCAAGCAACAACAACAATAAAACGAGTTCTTTCTTCTCTTCTCCTTTTCATTATGCAATCAAATACTATGTTTGTTAGTTGCAAAATCATTATGAACTAAATTTATTTTTCTAGGGCTTTGATGTAGCCTAGTTTTGATAACACAATTTTAATTCCATATTATTTTTCTATTTTTCCATGGTTGTGTGTTTGATTTTTGTGTTTAATGCTTGCAATTGTTTGACCAACTTTTGTATGATTTATTGGATCATGAAGAGACCGAGAGGTAATTTGTGATTTAGAACTATAAAATTAAACACCATTGATTGAGCGGAATTAGAGATAATTTACCGTGATTGATGTGACTATAAAAAAATTCAAAAAACTTAATGAGTCTTCAATTAATTAAATTTATGCAAGAACTATGACAAACTATTAGTTGGAGATATTTTTGGTGTTGTTTGAGAGAAAGCATTAAATACTTAGAAAATTTTGGTCTACAACTTGAAAAAATAAATTCTTTATTCACTTGGAGTTATAAATTGTGTGGGATAAACTAGATGAAATCAAAAGTCCTAGAATTAATTTTGCAATTAATAAACAATATAAATTCATATTCCGTCTCTTTTCATTAATTTAGTTAGTTCTTTAGATTAATTTAAATTAGTTGTTTTCTTTATTGAATTTCGATTTTTCAAATAGTAGTTAATCTAGTAAATTCGGTACTCAGTAAAATAATTAGTCTCTGTGGGTTCGACACTTTTTTCACTTAACTATACTACTTGTTGTGATTTTGTACACTTGCAAAATATTCATATCATCTCTTTCTCCGAGTTTTGTTCTTGTGTTTTTGGGTCCACAATTCCAAACAGTGTCTTGTGTGATTTTAGAACTAGAAGGAAGTATTTATACATGGAAAGGGATGATTTTACTTTAAGCATCACATTAGACAGTGAATTTCATCCAATTAACTCGTTGACTATTTTTATATGTTAATCTCCTCGTGTTCATGTTAGAATACAAGTACAATTTTTCTCAACCCTTCTATAACTTTGAAATTTTAGCCTAGTGACAGAGACTTGCACATGATACCAAAGCACCTCTGGTTCCTTTCTTCCTGTGGGTGTATTCATTTTTGGTGTATTTGTTTATTTTGGATTTTTTTTTTTAAGCAGAGAAAGAGAGAGATGAATAGATTTCGGTGCACACGTAAAGTCTTAGCCCACAATTGGTTGGACATTTATCTCATTTCTTCGGCTCTCGGCCCACAATTTCTCTCAATCCTTTTACTACTTCTAATTTTTAGCCTTTTCTGTAAAGAAAAAAATAATGCAAGCAAGATTTGCGAAGGCGTACTAGAATAAAAGTATAATTTTCCTCAAATTTTTAGCCTTTTCTGTGAAGAAAAATAATGCAAGCGGGATTCAAACTCTTGCTTACTAACGAATAGATTTACAACTAGACCCATCAGCACCTGTAGACTTTGGTTAATTATATAATTAAATAAAATTAATCGAGCCACTAAAAAGAAATCAGAGTAAAATGAGGATCCCAAAAAGTTAAAGGAGACTTTGACTTGTAAACCAGGTCTTTGATTGAGAAATTCAGGATTGGATGGAGTCTTTGATATGGGACCATCAAATCAATAAAACGTATGGTGGTGAAGGAGAAGAGCTTGCACATAACTTTGACAAGTCTAAAGATCGATGTGGAGAACCTGCACCCACTAGGCACTAGGCAAACCAACGATCGTTACATGAACCTGTTTGGTGACACTTGACAAGCCCAAGGAGAGTAGGGTGTCTTTATTTAGTAGATTGTAATTTCATTTTTTTATTATCAAGATAAATTCATTGCAAGAAAAACCCAACCATGATGTACGTACCTGGCAATACATTAAAAAAAAAAAAAAAAAAAAAAAAAAAAAGACAAAACAAACCCTCACCTCAAAGAAGCTGAATCATACAATACTACACATCAAAACATTGCGGACACAGTTTAACCAACTGACTAAGAGTTTCTCTCTCTAGATTTTCTAGAGAGAGAAGCTCTCCAAAAAAAACTCAAAAACAAAAATCCTAAATCTAGAGAGAGCTCGGAGGGGGTGGTGGCCGGGATCTCGCCGCCCCCTCCCCGATCGCCGTTCGACGCAACGCCCCTTTCACCCTTCACCCACCGCCATCTCCAGCCGAAAACGTGCCTCGACGATGACGCCGTCATCCACCTATCCTCCCGATCTGCTCCCCTCTCCTCTCTTGGCGCCGAAGTCGGGGTCACCTGGCCTCACGTCTGGGCATTGTACGCCCACGTCTAACGAGGGCGCCGACCCAGATATGATCCCCTCAGATCTGGGCCATGGCGAGAGGGCCCCCCCAACCCCCCCACATCGCAGTTGGGGAGGCTGTCTCCTGCCTTGATGTCGCCGCCGCCGCCCCGTTGCTACTCCCCCGCCGTGCTACCCTCCATCCCTCTTCGTCCCGGTGCGCCGCCCCTCTTCGACGACGGTCTATCGATTGATGTGTCGACGCCTTTGTGTGGGTGGTATGGAGGGTATCGTATGTTGTTTTGCACGATTGTGGAGCTTGCATGGGCTCGAAGATGGGGTCCCTCCATGATGTGCGCTCACTTGTCTCAACTTTCGGGGTGCTTGTCTCAACTGTCGTGGAACGACTATATTGCGCCAGAGCATCCTCCCGCGCCTGTTGTTGCGAACGCCATGGATTTGGGGCTCAAGTGTGCGAGATCGGTGGTTCGGTATGGGGCCAGGCCGGTGGTTGTTGTTTGGGAGTCCAACGATGCGGCCGATGCAGTCTTCACAGCATCTACTATCAGGCGATTGAGCTTCCTCCAGCTTAGACCACTGTCTCGTAACAGCGACGCCTCTTTTCTCGTTGGGAGTAAGAGTCGAGATGAGTCTGTGTGGTGAGAAATCGCCTGAGAGAGTAAGAGCGTGAGAGAGGCGAAGGTATCCTCTCCACGGCTCTCTCCTGAAGCGTGATTTTTTGGTCGGGTGAGCGAGATAGTTGTTTGGTGAGAAATCGCCTGAGATAGCACTATCGTGAGAGAGGTGAAGGTATTCTCTTCACGGCTATCTCTTTGGTAACGGTTGTGGGAGCTGTTGGCGCGTTTGTAGGATGAGTGGTGGAGATGGTGGCTGTGCATGTGCCATGGTGTCATAAGTCGGCCTGCGGGGCTTGGGCCTAAAGATGGGGTCCCCCAGCGAGGAGAAGGCAAGAATCGGCGAGTGTTAAGATCCTGCCAGACTAATTTCAGGTGGGTGTACATGTGCCGTGGAGCCAGTGTACGAAGCTAAACTGACGTATATACAATTTTGCTAGACCGAGTTTGTTTGTCGGCCCACCCTCTAGGGTTGTTGGAGGGATTTGTTGTTTGTACGGATCATGTTGCTTCATGTATGTTTCATTTTCTATCTGTAGGTTGTAGTCTGGCCCAGTTCTCTGGGTTTATATCATTAATTTCTTATTAATGAAACAGGGTGATCACTATCCACCATTTTCCTTAAAAAATAAATAAATAAATAAATAATTGCGGACACGTGTTGGATGAGAAGAGTGGCAACATTGGACTATTGGAGAGAGGCAGCACTATAAGAAAAGAAACGTGACTAAGTATAATAAACATAAAAGAGAGATTATTCACACAAAAAAACATAAAAGAAATATGGAAATTTAAAGGATGCAGATATATACACAGCACACAGTGACACAACCAGTCTCATTCTGATTAGCCCAAGAAAACAGTCCTCATTCTGAATTTATAACAGTAGAGTTTTTTGCAACTAGCTTTTATTTATTTATGGGGAAAATATCAATACTGCCATCCTGAACTGGCAATTCTTCAATCCTTTATTCCTAGCTAGTTACAATAGTACATTCTCACCAATCCTTACTAGCTTCCCTCCTCCTTATTAATTTCAACAGAATACATAATTGAATTTTATTACTAAAGCATCACATATATATAGATATATTTATTTATTTATTTATTTATTTATTTATTTATTTATTTATTTTTGGGAGAAAATTAATCATCACATAAAAGCTTATGATCGATAAAAACTTGTTAATTAATCTGTATAGCTCTAGCAACTGAGGTTACTTCCTGGATCCACACCAAACTGGCTGCAGTAGTTCGTATAAAGCGTAATCCGATCAGTCATCTCACTAGAACCACCACACTCCATAGAGTTGATGTCTTTGATTGTGGCTCCAAACCCTGAAGTGATGTCCGTATGGGGTCCTCTATTCATCCAAAACCATAATGCGGCCTTGAACGATATGTCGACATTGTTGGCCACAGTGTCAGGTGCGCCAAGCCCGTCAAACCCTAGGGCCTGGCCTGCTGCCCCATAGTTGTAATTCCAGGTGAGCTGGAGTGGGCCTCTGCCAAAATATTTCTGGGAAGGATTGCATGGCCATTGTTGAAATGTGGGGGAACTGTCGCAGTAGGTGGGTAGCGGGTTAGTTTGCTCGTCTATGTAGCAAAAACCTGCAGGTCAACCACAAACCTAGCTAATTATCTTGAGAAATATTAAGGAACATGATAATACATAATATGTATGTACGTTAATAAAAGTTATTTTGTGAACCTAGGGAAATTACAGAGGACCGTACTATTAAAGACCCTACCTGTGGTAAGGGTGAGGATTTTTAATATTTATATTTTCTAACACGCCCTCGCAGATTGAGGGCTATGTTTTTGGGCCAAGTTTTTGGGCCAATGCCTGGATTTTTTTCTTTTCTTTTCAATCCGCATTTAAATTGTGCAGCGGGTGAGATTTGAATCTGGATTATTCTGATACCATATTAAAGACTCTACCGATGGACGAAAACTTCGAAGTTTTAGCATAGTAACAGGAAATTTCACACGTACCGGCTATAAGACTAGTACAGTTATGACCTTTGCTCGCATATAATTAAATAGTACAACTGAGGTTCTAGAGTCTTTTTGTTAACTGTAAAACTATTGTCACTCTATATTCTTGTTATCTTATATAGATACAGAAAAATTAATTGAAGAGTTAAATTTCTGTTTCTTTGTTTTTTTTTTTTTTTACTTTCCATATATTTAACATATGGGTATTACTTGGGGACAGATTTGTATAGGCTAGCTGTTCACATCATAGGCTAACTTAGGATGAGTACTAGTTGACAAGAGCACAACTCAGATCGATCATGCCCTTCTATTTTGCAAAAGAGATTAACCATCGAGCTGAGCAGGTTCTTCACTCGTGTTTTCAGTAGTACTCCATCAAGTCATTTATCAAGATGACAAAACTTCGATTAATATTTTAATGGACGGATGGATGGCTGAATTTCAAGGCTATTGAATCTCCTCTACATCACTGGTGCCTACATCTACATGAGTGATCGACTTTTCAAGATAATTTTGATCGAGAATTATCATATAATTAACAAGCTAAGCTACTATAGAACTAAATCAAAGAGAAGAAAGAAAAAATTAAATTAAATTAAATTTAAATGAGAAAAAGAACTTACGTCCTGTCTCATGTGCAGCATGTGCGAAGAAAGCCGCAATCTCCCTCTTAGAATCATCACTACTCCCAGTAGTTCCAAACTGGGGAAACGTTCCCAGTGCATCCAGAAAAGCTTGCCTTGTGTAAAACCCTTTACCAACACAATTTGCTGGTGCCTGTCCAATAATCCCATCAAAGAATGCCTGGGTCACAATATCACCAACGTTCACCCCATTGCTAGGGCTAGGGCTTACGGTGCACGGACCCGACTGGCACCCGGCTCCACAGTACGGGTCGGTTGTCCCACAGTACCCGGCGCTGCTGCAGCAATAGCCGGCTTGGCAACCGCAGTTCTGGCCAATTACAGTCGCTGGCCAGTAGGCAACCAGGGCTATGGTAGCTAGTACTACAAGTATTTTCTTGACACCCATTTTGGTTAACTTGTTCTTTTAAAAGTATAGGTTAGGGGAGTATTTATAGAATGAGAGTCTGCGGTTTTGCTGTGGAAATTTGATGGAAATCTTAATTTGACAAGGATGTGATTAATATGTTATCTCTTAATTTCCAGTTTCTACACGTTTTGCCAGGTGGCTTGACTTGGAAATTTTCTATTTTGGTTTGTTTTGGAGAATTGATTTGCATCTGAGTTTTTCCATGATGATTCATGCATCATGTTTAAAGTGTAACTGTAGCTGTGATTGTGAAGATGCATGCATGATTTTGAGAAGACAAGCTTCCAAGGTTGAGAATTATAGGATCTTGATCATTTTATGCATGCTGAATTTATTGCTTCTTAAAAGGGCAAATCAACATGGTGCACTTAGAAAGAATGAAAGAACGAACAAAGCTTATAGTGTTATTGGCAATTGCAGGAATACAGCTTTTAGTTCAATATGTTTGAGAACTTAGCGTTGCGTACATGAGTTTCATATCCTCTGTTATCTCTGTTTATGGTTTTCCTATTCACTAGATTGGTATTACGAGAACTATACTGCTCGGTTATTTTGTGTGTTGGTGAGAAGAATAAACTCCGGTCTGATGTAAGCAAAACTTGGACCCTAATTTCTAGCGAATTTTTTGCCGTAAGAGCATCCACAGTCGTTATGGTTAAAAAATGCATAAATGGATAAATGCATATAGCAATTTCCCATTTCGCTGCACTCGTAGAATGTTATATTTTACCATTTTAAATTAAAATAATAACAGACGGTGCATCATATTGCGTCGGAGAGGGAAAAGAATAAAAAAATATTTAAAAAGGTGGGACGGCATATCATCTTGCATCGGAGAGAGAAAAAAAAAATTTTAAATAGTGCGACCGGCACTTCAAGTGCCGTCGGAGGAAATTAAAAAAAAATAACGGAAAGGGAGAGACGGAACATCGAGTGTCGTCCGACAAAAAAAGGACGCTCAATCAAGTGCCGTCCGAGAGTTGGGTTCTTTTTTTTAAAAAAAATTACGAAAATTAATTTTTTTTTGGAGGGATGGCACTTCAAGTGCCGTCCGACCATTAAAAAAAAAAAAAATTGTGCGACGGCACTTTGAGCTCCGTCGTTTATATATGCATAATTCTTATTTCAGTTCTCATATATGGCACTCTACTGTAGCGATTTATGCAAATTATGCATATTTACACAACAACTGCAGCGCTCTTTTTTTTACAAAATATGCATATTATGCATATATATCAAACACTACAGATGCTCTAATAGGTCACTTTTTGAAAATATTTGCAATTATGGGCTAGTTTTGAAACTATTAGCACTCGTAGGCTGCTTTGGGCCACGTCAGCAGCGGCCGCTATTCCCATTAACGATCTCTTCATTTTGAAGGTCGCTAATGGAAACAGTAGTCATGTTTTAAAATATTTGAAATTTTTTGTTTACTGTCGCTATTCCCACTAGCGACCTTAATATATATGAGGTCGCTAATCTCATTAATGACCTCAAATAAATGTATTGAGACACTTAACCATTTCTCTAGAGTTTTTGCTCTCTTGGAAAAAAAATTTAAAGCTAAGGTCGCTATTGGAAATAGCGATCTTAGTATACTTCAGTCGTTATTCGCAATAGCAACCTCAGTAGGAAACTCAATCTCCTTATTCTTTGTAAAATTTGTAAAATAATCACACAACTAAGACCTCTATTTGGAATAGCGACCTTAAGACAATAAAGGTCTCTATTCGGAATAGCGACCTTTGTACAACTAAGATTGCAATTTCGAATAGCAACCTCAGTTTCAAAAATAAATTGATTCTTATTTTTCAGAGAGCAAAAGCTCTCTAGATTTTGCAAAGTGTTAAAATACAGTTCATTAAATGTCGTTAATCCCATTGGCGACTTCATATATGCTTCGGTTTAATAGAAATAACGATAACAAACAAAAAATTTTAAATATTTTAAAATATAGGCCGCTATTTCCATTAACGACTTTCAAAATGAAGAGGTCGCTAATAAGTATAGCGGCCACTTCTGACATAGTACAAAGTAGCCTACAAACGCTAAAAGTTTTGAAACTGGCCGATAATTGCAAATATTTTCAAAAAGTGACCTATTACGGCAAAAAAATCATTTCTAGCCCACTGCTAAAAAGTTTTACCAATCACGTCCTTGCATGAATAATTCCGAAAACCATTTCTTTACAAACATAAGAGTCTAGCATATGAAATTTATGTTCAGGGGGATGTCATCACATTAAGTTTCCTTAAGCCCCAAGTATTGTTCAATTTCTTTTTGGCATGTGATTCAAAGTACCATCCAAATAAGTCAATAGCTGGGTTAGGCAAGGGATGTACAGGTCTACCATTTGCTTGACTTGAGATGAGAAGATAGGGTTTACCCATTCTATCTTCCAAGCCTTCAATCCAGACCAACAGCTTTCAGGTTTTGTATGGCTCTATTAAGAAAGATAAAAGAAAGAAAGAAAGTCACGTTATATTCTACAAAGTATGCTTGAACTTCCTTCTTGTTGTTCAAGTAAACAAAATTTGTTGCTTCCCAACACAAAGAAAGAAGAGAAAAAATAAGAATTGTTAAATTATAAACATTGAGAATAACCAATGGCATATTCCAAAACCTGGAATTTGTCTTTCCACCCATGTGAAGATGTATAGGATGTGGATGGATGTGGAAACAGGATAATTAAAACTTAGAAAGGGTAAAAGGGATATGAGCAACTTGCTCATTTAGTAAATGAGCAATTGATTATGTGGCATGCATGTAATAAAATGGACAACTAAGCCTCTAAGGATTTTCCAATCACATGTTTACCACATCATCAATTGCTCATTTACTAAATGAGCAAATTGCTCATACCCCTTTTTCCCTAAAACTTAATATACCCATTTGGTTTTATCACATAAAACAAACATATTTTGTAATTTGGAGCTCAAAGCTCTACTCAATTGTCTTTACAAAATGCTTTCCGACAGAGCTGTATCCTTTACCTAGTAACATTCCTTTTCATCACTTCTAAAAAATGAATGAGAAGAAACCAAAAGGACCCCAAATTATCATTCTGAATCTAAAAGGGAAGACTTCAAATGATAAAAACTACCATAAAGAAGCCGATAGAATATGAAAACTCAAACCCTAGAACCTGAGTCTCACAGACAACATTAGAATGACACAGTGAAAAGCTCCCTTCAACTGGGAACTCGATTTCCTCACTATCACATATATCAATTAACTGAATGGGAGACAAGAAGGTACATACATGCAGTAGAAGCATGACAAAAGGTATTGGCATATCATCATCTCCATCAGTCTTTAGCCTGCTTGTTACTCTCATGATTATAACCAGCTGCCCTACCAGCTCTACCGATTACATATGATGGTACAGATGGATTTTCGTACTCCCCATTAAGACCCTGGTACGATCGAGCAGCCAGGAACTCGGCCCCAGTTGTCGCTGTTCCTTTGAATAAAATGGAATCCACGGACTGATTTTTCAGAGAAAGAGCCTTCTCTGTTGCCTCTACCAAGTCCAGTGAACTCTCTTTTTGTCTCTTCCCATTTTCTATATATCAGAACGTAATAATCAGAACGACTAGTTGTTCAAGAACAGATCCAACTGAGCATTAATATTGTCAATAAAAAAATTTATTTACCAGACCAAACTAAAAGATGATCGAAAGAAATTTCTTGAGTGGCGTTTGTAAGATATGAAGACAATACAGCCACAAAAGGAAGGATAATTATATACTCTATATTATAAGTAACTAGATCTTTAGCATGTCCAAACACAGTAATTTAAAATAATGCTATCCATTCAGTCTCATTTTGTTACCTCCACTGATAAAAAAATGTGAGTAGTTTCTAATGTTGCTAAATAATTGTTATCACACAGATTTAAAAATGTACAAAGCACGTTCTAGAGGCGCATGTACACCACACAACTATACACAGACAGACACGTTGACTCTCCAGTAATAATAGAAATCTCCAGTAGTTATAGAAATGAAAAATGATGAGAAATCATTTCTATAACTAAAATCACCATTTTTTACATTTTTTTTTTTTGATAAATCATGAATATTGAAAAGTTTAAAAGATTTTATCGAACACTTACGGCAGCTTGCAAAACAAAGGCAAAGAGAAAAATATAGTCGAGGTATGATAGGCATAATATCTGAAGATTGGATTGAAAAAGGCATAAGCCTTTGGTAATTTAGCGAAGAAAAAACTACTGGAATCAAGGCTGGCTCCTATGGAGAGGCGAGACAAGCGGCTGCCTCGGGGCCCCAATTTTTGCCCCCCCCCCCCCCCCAAAAAAAAAAACAACAATAACAACAAAAATAAAATAAAATAAAATAACCTTATATATGTCGGTTTTTTCAAACCTGCACTAACAATGCCCATTTAATATGCTAACAAGAGTATTTATAACCGACATTAAAAAGTAGAAAAAAACAGCCCTGCCCCCGGCCCTGGGAGCTCAGAACACAGTTAAAACAAACACAATTAACAAATATTTTTTTTTGGGACCCCCTTCGTTTCCCTCTCACTCACGCATTTGTGGAGAATTAAGCACAGAGGAGAAAAAAAGAAGAAAAAACAAACTCCAACTCTGCAATTATTCACCTCCTTTATATATATATATATATATATATATATATATATATATATATATATAAAGAGAGAGAGAGAGAGAGTAATGTTCCATTGTGCACTCGGCTTTCCCGCCTTCGTATTAACGATCTGAACCGTTCACTATCTATGTAAATTAGTCTAAATATGTAAAATCAAATCATTTGAAATTCATATGCCCATCTATTTAAGTGTTACAAAATTGTACAGCTGAAAATCGTTGTTTTTATAGTCACATGATGGATGGGCAAATAAATTTCAAATAATTTGATTTTACATATTTAGACTAATTTATGTGTAGATCAATGTGAACGGTTCGGATCGTCGATATGAAGGTGGGAAGGCCGAGTGCACGCAAGTGCACAACGGAACATTTCTCTCTCTCTCTCTCTCTCTCTCTCTCTATATATATATATATATGGGTAAAAGGGAAATGAGCAACTTGCTCATTTAGTAAATGAGCAAGTGATGAGGTGACATGCATGTAATTGGGAAATCCTAAAAGTGGTTAGATACTCAATGTATCACATGCATGCCACCTCATCACTTGCTCATTTACTAAATGAGCAAGTTGCTCATATCCCTTTTACCCTATATATATATATACACACACACATATATATATATACACACACACACACACACACATATATATAGGGAGCCCTTCAGTTGAGAACTAATTTGGTGAGAACTCACAGAGTAGACCCCCCAATGAAAAATCCGAACCGTTAATCTCGCTCTACACACCTGAAATAGCATAATATTAAAAAATCAAATAATTTGAAGTTCATTTGTCCATGTTTACATCATCGCAAAATTGTATGGCTGAAAATTCTATCCCATTTGATGGATGGGCAAATGAACTTCAAATTACTTGATTTCTTTATGTTATGCTATCTAAGGTGTGTAGAGCGAGATGGCCGGTTCGGATTTTTCATGGGGGGGGGGGGGGGGGGTCTACTCTGTAAGTTCTCACAGAGTTCTCACCAAAATTAGTTCTAGACCAAAGGGCTCCCATATATATATATATAATTTCTCATATTATGTATGAGGGTCCCATTTTGGGAGTTTGCCTCGGGCCCCATGAGCTCAGGGTCGGCGCTAACTAGAATAAAGGGTAGAATTAAGACAACTAAAGATCAAACTAAAGATATTAAGAGTAGCAAACATTTCAATCTTGTAGATTAGAAAATTTGATTTTGGTTGAGTTCTTTTTATCAGGGAGAAATGATAAAAGGAAGGTAAAAAAATCCTTCTTTTTCTTCAAACTTTCCCAAATCAAAAATCTTTCCTTTCAAGAGAATACAAGGAATTAAAGTTTCATACAATATCTTAACTGAAATTTATGTAATGATCACTGGACTTTTTAATTCCATATTTACTAGTGTTGAATCCTAGCAAGAATGTTTTACTTCATTCAAATGATTGGTTTGCAAGATTTTTATAACTGTTATACAAGATATATTTCTTCATACAGAAGATGTGTTTTCTTCACGAAAACAAACTTGAGAATTTTTTTTGTTAATTTAGACATTTCTATCAGGAATCTGTTTTTTATTTATTTGCTAGTTCAATATTTTGATGTAGTTGTACAGTGTAATTCAATTTTCAATGGACCATATCTACA
The DNA here is from genome assembly GCA_017893485.1 of Hemerocallis citrina. Lineage (NCBI taxonomy): Eukaryota > Viridiplantae > Streptophyta > Magnoliopsida > Asparagales > Asphodelaceae > Hemerocallis > Hemerocallis citrina. Next base: position 352,588,855 of record CM030359.1, on the reverse strand, counting down.
TATCATAGTTATTTGGGTTGCTAACTCAACGGTACAGTACTCGGCGAGTATATAACCAAATATGTGAGTGAGGCAGTTCTATAAAAACAATTTGGTAAAAATCAAACAAATATTGTACAAAACTCCGAGAACCAGTTGGTTTGCTTCTACAAAACTCAGGTTTCAAAAAGAAGTTTCCAGGCTGTTGCAGCCGTTTGGTTTGTATAATTGCAGCTACAAATATATTTCCAATTATTTCATTTATATTGACTTTTAGATTTTCTCAGAAACTGTGAATTTACAATCCGGCACTTTAGAGAGTGTTCAAATATATACATACTATATCTCCTTGTGGCACTTTAAAGATTATTCGAATGACATACATACTCTCTCTCCTTAATGGCACTTTTAAAGAGTGTTCAGATTCAAGTTTCCAAATATGTATGGAGTCAATTATTGCCTCTCCTTAATAAAACTTGTGCCAAGTCCTAAAGATAGCAATCCCAAAACCATTTGAATTCACAGGTACTAGCAACTAAATTAACCCTAAGTGAAAACCAGAAAAGTAAAGAAAAAGATCTGAGCCCACAGTGAGCATAACCTCACAATGCTATTTTAGTTCCATGAACCTCCAAATAAGTATCCAAAAATCATGAATGAAGTAACAAAAGAAGAGATTCTCCAATAAGTTTAGCTTATTCCACAGCATAGCAGCCATGCAATTTGACAACCCTACTAACTGATTCACAATTCTACCTACCAAAAATAAATAAAATAATGAATTATTTACGATTTAATAGAAGGAAAAATTCTGACGTTTTATTTCAAACATATCCAAAACGTAAACCACAATAAATCATCATTTATTAATCTTCTTTTCCCTAAAATTTACACTTCGAAATTTGTTTATCAGATTATGAACCAGAGGTCCCACCAGAAGTTTGAACTCTTAAACTTACTTGTTTGTCCAACTCTCTGTTTATCACTACACTAAATAACCTAGATATAAACTTTATGTAAATATATGCAACATATCAAAATACTACTTTAATTTTGTTCTATTCCTGAAAATTTGCACGAATATTCTTATTCAGATACTAAACTTCTGATTAGTCATGTAAACCAAATCTAAGTATCTTTTGACTGTGGAAACAGGCCAAAACCGGTTGTATGCGCACCCCTAATACAGATATTGGAGAACTACTACTATTAGAGGTAAGTAAACTATGAAATTGTATATATATATATGGGAAACGCTCAGTTGAAAACGCAAATGTTGTGGAAAACGTGAAAACAAGCCTAGGCCGTTGTTGGAAACAACGGCCTAGGTTATAATGCATTATAACCTAGCCCGTTGTTTCCAACAACGGCCTAAGTAGTTTTCCACGTTTTCACAGACATTTGCGTTTTCAACTGAGCATTTCCATATATATATATATATATAATATGTTAGGCACTAGTTTGCAACATAGCATTGTAAAATATGTAAAATATGTAAACACTAAAGAACTTTTTAAAAGGCCATTTAACTGAATGACAAGTACCTTGTGGTGAAATGTCTTCCACGTAGCCACCCTGTAGAAAAGAAAATCGAGCTTCTTCTGCGCCATTGACAGCTTGTGGCACAGCAGAATTAATCAACTCCCTAAAATCGATTACATATTCTCCAGTCCATTGTCTTCCCCTGCAAGTACAAGAGTTAGAATCACATAACCAGAAAAAAGAAAAAAGAATTAACACTTTTCAAATGTAATGAGAATAAACAACAATCATTTTTTCAAACATTTTTTCATGCATGATGACAGTGTAAAATTTGCTCATATAAGCTATTTTCTGTTATCATATAAGCCTTAACCATATCATTTAACCAACCAATCAAAGTGGGCTAGAAAAAAAATCGAGTCCAAATTGAGAAAGCCAGATAAAGAATGCAGATATAAAGTAATTCCTAAGAGAGATTGTTATACCTACTAAATGATTGTACAGCTTCAAAAGGTGTGATGACTGGAGCCAAAAAGTCTTTGCTATCCAAAAGAGCTGTTTGGGCACAAGAGACAAAAACAAAAACATCACACTGTCCAAAGAGGAATTTAGTAAAAACTTTAGAAAGGTGGAAACATTACAAACATACAGAGAATTTCGAGGTTCATAATTACCTCAGGGAAGTTAGCAAGTTTAGCAGAGTTTGGCCTTCCCATCACAAGAGTATACGACTTTTTCCCAGCTTTATATATCAGTTCTTTCATTTGGTTAACCATATGAAGATATCCAGCTGGAAAGAAAAAAATCAATCCGCTTGAAATGTCGAAAAAAGGTACATAATTAACAGTGAATAGAACTTAGAGCATAAGATTATGGACAAATAGATTAATATTTATGTAGGATCAATAGTATTACAACCAAACCAAAACCTTATTGCATTAGTTTAGAAGATGATATAGACAGCTCAAAGTTTAATCTGCAAAATAGATTCATGTGCAAAATGAAGTGTTGTCAAGTTTGGATCCCTGTAATAGAGGGGTATTGGACACAGGATTCAGAACCTTATTTATCATGGTGTGCATGCTTCAGTTATGCAAGACCATATACAGAATAGACAGCTTTCACCATCTCTAGAAAGAAAAAGAAATTAGGAAAAGAGGGCACCATAACAAATATATGTTTGTTGTTTGTTTTGACTTGATATATTTTTTTTCAAGGACCAACACTAGTTTTAATCTTATAATTCTAGGTTTGGAATTTGTCCGTTGAATTAAATACTTACAACACTTGATCCTTCGTGCCTCGTTAACAATTAGTCAAATACTATGAAAATTTATGAGACCAATAAACTGCTAAGGTACGATATCCTGGGTTAATGACTAGGACCATCGAGATGAAACATACAGAATTTCTAATAATTATGAAATTACAGTGTTTCTGTATCTAAATACTGGTGCCACTTCCTCAGAAACGTTCAGCTACCTTTCAGATGAGAATTAAGAGGCTTCATGAATAGCATAACTAAATACTGTTCTACAAGGAAAATAATGAATAAACTTTTGTTCCAACATCTCGTAGTAAATAAGTGAAAAGTTACCTTATTTTTACCAAGCTCTACTTTGTTAAATGTGTTCTTGGAGATACAAGCATTAACTGGCAGAACATGTTTAAACAGGAGGGTACAAACCAATTATCAATACTAAAAATCATGATTTAACTATCCTAATGCAAAGGCCACTAGAAAATGAACACATTCATCAGATATATAAATGCAGTTCAGCGTCGAACTTACCAACACCTAGAGTACCAACCAAAATGCCAACAATATTAGCATCTTTCGCTTTCTCCACAAGGTAGTATCTAGAGAATGAAATTGTTTTTGCATTAAACAACAATGACAAGAAAACAGTAACATGCAAATGGAAGAAAATAAGCACATCAAAATCCAATACCTGCGCTTAAGAATCCTTGTTTGAGGAGGGAAGTCATCCAGCAATTTGCGTCCTTTTGCATCATACCTGACTGAAGTTTATCATACATTAGAACATTGGACACAGAAGGATCTGAAATTTGAGAGATCAAATTAAACTTTATGGAGTGCTTAAAACTGAAATATGCAAAGACTTATTTGATAACTATTTTTTAAAAATGTTAAGAGAACCAGACAAGTTTGTTTAAAGTCTTAATAAACTAACAAGGCATTTCTCTAATTATTTATAGAAAAGGTAGTTTAAGCCCATATGGACTGTTCTCACCAGCCAAGTGATGCAAGTCACCCAATAGGATATTATATCTAGATGGTAAATTACATTAAGCAAATAATCATGACAGGAACATAGCATAAATAGCTAAAAATGAAACAAATGTAATTCAACTGATGGTTTCAAAATTTACAGCCTCTATGCTGATGTATATTGAACACATTGAGATTCTCAAGTGTATCATTACACGAATACATGTACCTCTTTACTTTATAATATAACATATAATATACGGTGAACTTTTAGTAAAAGGTTACAGCAATTAATTACGTACCAAATGCTTTTACAGTTCTACTTTTATCTAACATGGTTTTATGTTCATACTAATTTCGCTCCAAAACTCAGTTAAGCACAGAAAGTTCTCATCTATTACAGGCTCAACAAAATATCAGAGCAAGACGAATTGCTGAGATACCAGAGCTCCCAAAAAAGTTCCCAAAAACCAGTTCTGTTATTCCACAATCTCCAACTTTTGAACAATCTGAATGCTTCTAATCTCCTCTTATCTTCTTTTCCAGCCCTACTCATCTTCTCCATCACCTTTTCTTGCTCATTCTCCCTCTTCCCCTCCTTCGCTCCCTTCTTTGTGGGTGGCGTTGCAGAGCTCTGATATTCCCTCATTTTTTGGGTTGCTTGGAACTGGATCTGGCTTTTGCTTCTGGGGCTACAGTCCTTACTGTTGTGGATCTCTAGGATACACGGATACTTCCAAATGGCCGACGTACCTGTGTCGGGTACGTATCGGGTGCCGATACTCCTTGGGTACTCCCAGGTGCGTACCCAAGGAGCATCCAATTTTTTAATGCATTTTTCGCAATTTTTAGACACAATTATATTTAGATAAATGCATGGGGTCCTAGAATAATTTCAAAAGTTTGTTGTTTACAATTATGCTCAAACACATAACAAGTCTACACAAAGATTTGATAGTTAGATTATCATTTATTTTCTCCAAAATGCTCATAATTATAATGTATTACTTGTAGTTCTATTAAATTGTTTAAATGTTTACATTTTTAACAAGAAAAATATTTTTATACCGATATATATAATATGAATTATCTTATATTTAACGTACCCACCAACGCACCCGTATCCTACTTTTTTGTTAAATCATGTATCCTCATACCCGTGTCATGTCGTACCCGCACCCCGTACCCGTATCCGTGCTTTATAGGTGGATCTAGATATCTTTTCTCTTCCTCTAGATCTCCGCCCTCTGGTATCAGATCTGAGCTTTTAGATCCCGGGGTTTTTGGTTCTGAATCTTTCTCTTCTTCTAGATCTCCGCCCCTAGTTCCAGATCTGCACATTTCGTTCACGTGTTTTTGATCTGTATCTTTGGGCTACTGTGCTTGGCCGATATTGTGGATCCGGATCTGTTCATCTGGCACCATATCGACTCTCTCTTCCGCTTGATCTGGGCTTTTGGATCTTGTGAACTGGAATCTGAGCTTCTGGTTCTTCTGTGCTTTCCAATGGCAGTTGCATCATGGTATTCTTATTTACTACTGTTTTCCATTCATCTGGCACTCGCTTCCCTAGCCGCATCCTTACTCTCTGTAAATAACTCTTTCGGTCGTTGTATGCACTTTCCTTTTTCGACCTTGCGAATCATCTTTTCTTCTTTTGTGTCATTATTTGTTTCCGTTTCTCGAGTTCAGAATTGTATGTTCCTTTTGGGTGCAATTTGTGATTTCTAATTCTGATTGTGGGCTCCTTATCTTCTACTTCCATACCATCCCCTTCTTCTTCATGGTGTATTTCTTTTCTCCACTCTCTTTTGGGTTCTTCGTTACCCACCGTAATCGCTACAGTTCTTGTTGGTGCTGACTTGATCAACTCCCCATTCTCATTTCTTTTCTTATTGGGCTTTTTTCACTTTTATTGGGCCTCAATTTTATCTAATGATGATAACTTGGGATGAGATTGTTAAAAAAAAAAAGATAAAAAGCATGTCAAGCCCATTACCTCTTCTAGGCCTTCTTTCCAGGAGCGAGAGTGCGCTATTGGCGCCTCTTCCCGCTCTGCCTCTTCTACCTCTCTCATCTCTTCAGCTTCTTCCTCTAATCCCAAATCCACACCGTACGGCTTCCGCTGTCTTCAAATTGGCCACCTCCAGCTCTTTTGCTCTAAAAAATTGAAGTGCTTATTCTGCAATAAGTTCGGCCACTCCCGTAATAGATGCGATTCCCTTCAACACTTACTTGACCTCCCGATGGGTGCGCCTATTTCTGACCAGGTTTTATTTGCACTCGATTTTCAATCTCTCCAAGCCAAACTGGCTGAGATTCAGGCTCACAAATCCAAAAAAAATTAAGATCGTGGACCCCTATCCTCTCCTCAGTCCTCCCTACTCCTCCCGCATCGCACTTGCTGGCCACTGCTCCTACTACTTCACCTCCAGCTCCCCTCTTGATTGTTTGTTGCGATTTGTTGCATTAATTGAGCTCCAAAATTGAAAAGTTGAACTGTTATGGTGTTGTTTCAATTTTTGGCGGGTCTATCTCTAATTCCACTTTGGGCTCCTTCTGCAACACTTGCAATGTTAAAGACTGGATGTGGGCAGTCAAAGCCTGCTCTAACGATGACATTGTCATCAAATGTCTTTCTGCTAAGATTCTGCTGATTTGGTGAAAAATAAATCTCTCTATTGGTACGGTGAACCTCCTTACACGCAAATGACCGTTCGTCGGTGTTGCTCTTCCCGTTCTTCAATCTCAGCCTACAAAAGTCACCATCTTAGGTTTGCCACCATTTTGTGATTCCCCGAGGCTTGTTGCCCCCATGACTAAATGCATCGGCGATCTTACCTGCACATCGTCGACCTCCCTCCTTGCATTAGGTTGCTTGCCTGTAGAATCTGAATTTCTTTGTACTCCCATTGCTGACCGAGTCGACACTTATACAATGCACGTCGGTGACAACTCTATTTCGGTCACTTATCATGACTCCCCTAATGCCACTAAGTCTCTTCCCGCTATCTCTGCCACTTCAGCTTCTCTTACTGATGCTTCGATCCAGTCTGGCTCCTTCACTGAAGGATCGTCTACTATGACTAAGCTTTCCTCTTACAAACATTCTTCTCAATTCAAAAGTTCTTCTCAAGGAGGGTTTCGAGGGAAAAAAAAAAGCATCCCTTTGGCTGAGAAGCCTGATGTGCTCCACACTAGTCAGTCTATTCGTTAAAGATACCCTAATCTGGTTTGGATCAACCCTTCGATTTCCTCTCCTGCTATCAGCAAACCCTCCTCTCTATCTTATGCTACCCCAACTGTTTCGAATGCTGCAACCACTATCTCGCCATGTGTGAGTCTTCCAACTCCCACACCTGTACTCCCTACCACCACTCCCATGTTCCAGACTTCTTCAGACATCCAATGACAATACATGGCCAGCTTGGAGTATTAATCCCCACTTCTCCTCTGAGTGGAACTCTTACAAGCTCAATGTCGCTACTTCGCCCAAACCTCATAAGGTTCCTATACCTTCCAAATCTGATGCTAATAAACAGAACATCGCTAACTGGGATTGATTCTGATAATTTACTGTCTGAAAAAGAGAAAGAGCTTTCCAATCCCTCATCCAGGTGCAAGGCACTTATTCTATGCAAACCCCACCATTTTTCATTATTTTCTATTAGTAAGAATGTTACTATTTTTTTCTAACAGCTTGATTATAATCCGTGCTCTTCATTACAATTTTTTACTTCTTACTATTGCATTAATCGCTCTTTGAATATCAATTTAGGAGTGTGGGTTCATTCGGTGGTCAGCATTGGCAATACCAATTGCTAGGTTCTTGTTCATGTTCCTAGTTCGGATTATATACCTTCTAATATTGCACATCCTTCTCCAGTTACTTCCCCTATTTATTCTTCACCTACTAATCTTTTTTCTTTCCCCTCCACCTCTATCTCAGATATCTTTTCCATTGGCTGTTATTCCCAATATTGTCAACTCCATTCCCCCTATCTCGCAGACTCCGTATAACTCTTATCTCTGTATCTCCGACTAATTCACCCACTAAAAAAAGGTATTCCAAAAAGAATTACAAGTCATCTCTCATTCGGTCTAGTGCTCGTATTCGCGCTAAGAAAGATGCGGATTTATCTTCGGCTTCCAAAGCCACTCTTGCTACTCAAATTCAGAGCCTTGAGATTCCTCCGATCTCAGAGATTGCTCACTCAAATCAACCACTTGGATCGGTTTATCAAATCAATTTTGATTCTCTTTTTAATCTTGAGATGTTGCAACTTGCATCTCGCATGGGTTTCTTGATGGACCAATCACATTCGGATTGTATTGAACCTATCCGAGAATTAGAAATTTCTAGAGCTGGTATTAATCACGATCAATATGATTAATGTCTCCTGGAATATTCGTGGACTTGGTAGCTCCCACAAACGAGAAGTTATCCATCACCTTATTTCCACTATCCAATATGACAATATATCCATTCAAGAATCCAAACTAGACTCTATCTCCCCTTCTGTCACTCGTTCTATCAGAGGCTCTTTTATCACCCAATGGATCCCCCTTAATGCATGTGGAGGCATCCTTTGCGGGTTCAAATCCTCTCTTTATAACTTAATTTTGATTCAACGCCTCAAAACTTTTCTTGGTTGCGAGTCTTCATTGGATCGAATTTAACTGTAATCTTATTGTAATTCTGTCTATGATGCCTCCACCCCTGATCTCTGCCAGGAATTCTGGAATGAACTCCTTTCTTTTAATGGTCTTATTAACGGTTTCTGGACTTTTTTTTGGGGAGATTTCAATGTTACGAGGTTCGGTCATGAAAGACGCGGGAACCATATCTCTTTGAGAGACTCCTAGCATTTCAATGATTGTATCTGATCTCTCCAACTTGTCCACAAATTAATGGTACATCCTTTACTTGGTCTAACTTGCACCTATCTCCTTCTTTGACTAAGTTAGATCGCTTTCTGGTATCCAATGATTGGATCACCTTCTTCCATAACTCTTTTGCTCAAGCCTTGCCTAATCCCTGTTCGGATCATGTCCCCATCGGATTATATTCCAACTTTACCTTCTCTAAACCATCCAAATTCCATTTTGAAAAATTTTGGTTAGAGGATGAAATCTTCATTAATCTGATTATTAATTGCCTCTCCAAGGTCGTTGGCTCTCATGGGCATGGCCGTATCCTTCTCAAACTTCATGCAATTAAGCACGGTTGTAAAGTATGGTGCAAAGAGAGATTTGGCAACTCTAGTGCCATGTAACAATTTTTTCTCTCCTCTATTCACCATATTGACCAATTAGAAGAATTGGGCGCCATTTCTGACCTTGATAGAAAAAAAAGGAATGGCTGCATAAATGAATTTCATTCAATTCTGCATCTTGAGCATATCAAATGGGTTCAACGGGCGAAAATCAAATGGCTCAAAGTCCCCAAAGCCGGGGACTGTAACACTTCTTTCTTCCATAATTTTGTCTCCCATCATCAGAGATGTAACACTAACTGTATATCTTCCATCTTTGAAAATGATTCCGAACTACGGTCTCATCAAGAATTCCATAGGTCGTTCCTTACTTTCTTTAAAAACCTTATGGGATCATCAGCTGATAGTCCTATACATCTTGACTAGAACTCCCTGTACGGTATTTAATCGTATGATCTTTCCTGTACCGAATCTCCCTTCTCCTTAGATGAAATTAAAATGGTAGTTTTCTCCATGTGTTGCAACTCAACTCCTGGTCCTCATGGATTTCCAACCTTTTTCTTCCAAATGTTCTGGGAGCTTCTTAAAGATGATCTAGTCGACATGTTCTCTGACTTGTATCATGGCCACTTTTCCTTTGATAGGATTAACTATGCACATATTGTGTTGATCTCCGAAATGTTGGGGGCTAATAAGGCCTCTGCTTTTAGACCTATCGGCCTTCTTAATGTCCTCTTTAAAATCGTTATTGAAGTTCTGGCTAATCGCTTCAACTCTGTTATCTCCCCACTAATTGATCGGGCGAAATCTGACTTTATCAAAAATAGATTTATTCTTGATAATGTTGCTTGTGCCCATGAAATTATCTCAAGCTACCACCATTCTAATTCGGAAGGGATCCTTTTAAAATTAGATTTTGAAAAGGCTTATGATACAGTGAATTGGGAATTCCTCTTTGAAATTCTCTTTCACCGGGGCTTTGGTCCTCGATGGATCTCTTGTGGATTAAATCCAAGGCTTTACACTGGTACTTCATCTGTTTTAATTAACGAAATTGAAAGCGAGAAATTCTTATGTAAACATGGACTTGGACAGGGAGAACTCATTTCTTCCCTGCTCTTTTCCCTGGTTGCTGATGCGTTTAGCAAACTCTTCCTAAAAGCTTAGGATGACCACATTATTGAGGGTCTTAAAGGCCTTCGGGGGAATCTTAATCTCCAATACGCGGATGACACTATTCTTTTTGCCAAACCTAATGACACTACACTCCGCAATCTTAAGCTCCTTCTGTATATCTTCGAACTTGCTTCCGGTTTATCAATTAACATCAATAAAACCTCCGTTATCTGGTTGGGTGGCTCTGATAACCGTCAGCTTGAAGTTGCTCAATTTTTTAATTGTGCGTTAACTTCTTTTCCGATCTCTTACCTTGGGATCCCATTACGATGGGGCAAACTGCACAAAAGTGATTGGATACCTATGATTGAGCGAGTCGAATCAAGACTTGGTCTGGTCAGTTTTTACCTAGAGGCGGCAGACTTATCCTTATCAATTCTATTCTCACTTCCATTCCCCTGTACATTGTCCTTTTACATTCCTGATCTATTAAATTAGACATAATTTTTTCCGGTCCGAATCACATGTTTTGAAGGTGGGGAAACATTTATGTAATTGAAAATTGTTATGCAAATCTAAGCATGACAGCGGCCTGGGTATCATTAATCTCTGTCACCAACACTTGGCTCTTCTTGGTAAATGGCTATGGAAATTCCTCAATCATGAAGATTTGTCTTAATGCCATTTGGTGACCCATAAATATCACCACCGTCATAAAGTCTGGGAATTCCATCCTTCCCTCTCAACTATTGCTTCTCCATTTTGAAAAGGTGTCTGGAAAGTGATTGAACCCTTCAATTGCGAACTGTTTAAAGTCTGTGGCACGGAGGTATCCGTTAAATTTTGGACCGAATTTTGGATTAGAAACATCCGCTTAGCTTCTAACCTTCCTCAGTTATTCTATCTGGCTGCCAACCGTTCCGCTATTGTGGCCGAGTACCTCATGTACCATAAAAACGTTTGTGATTTGGCACAATACTTACCGGAGGTCTCTCCCTATCACCTTCTTTCCTCAACAATTCCAGTAACTCTTGTTGCTTAGGTCCTACCATTGGCACCCTAAAGATTGTATCATTTGGAGATGGACTACCTCGGGTTCTTATTCGGTTAAGTCATGTTATACTTTCCTTCATTCTGGAGGTATCTCCTCTCTGTTCTCCAAGATTGTTTGGAAATGCAGTGCTCCTCTTAAGGTCAAAATTCTATCGTGGTTGGCAATTCATAATAAACTTCTCACTGTTGAAATCCTCAACAAAAGAAATCTTGCAATTGGCCAAAAATGTGTTTTATGCAACACCGAACACGAGGATGCCAGGCACTTATTTATTAATTGCTCGTTCATTCTCCCCTTATGGTCCATCTGCAAAATGGCTTGGCACGTTCATGATTAGCCGGGCTCCATGTCCTCTTGGTGGGAACACTGGAGATCCCAGTGCGTCAAGAGATATTGTCTTGTCTCATGGGATTTAACTATGATGGCTTTGATTTGGATTATTTGGAAAGAAAGAAATAATATGATCTTCGCCAATAATTATCGCTCTATTAACTACTTAATAGATGATCTTCTGTTCTACACTATTTTCTGGGCTAGTGTTCTCCCTCATTCTGAAGCTTCTAAGTTGCATTTAAATCATCTTCACATCGTTGTTTCCTCTTATTCCCAACTAGGATTTGCTTCTTCTGCCCCTTAATTTATTTTCCCCTTAATTTATTTTCTTTTCTTTCCTGACGCTCTATTTTTGCCTTCGCATATCTGATTTGATGCGACACTCTCATTTTGGGCTTTCCCCTCTTCTTACATGTTCTGTTGTGTTTAGGTGGTGGCCGCTATTGATGTTAAGGCATATTTTGTGGGCTTACTAGCACCCACTGTTTTGTACTATTTTAAAACTGCTGCTTTTGTTTTTTATCTTATCCCTCTATTGTGATCACCTATGTTCCTTTTGTTAGTTTCGCTTCCTATTTCTAAATTTTCCTTATGCTACTTTATATTATTACTGCTGCTTTCCCCTCTGATTCTTTTACTGCGATCATATTCTCGCATTGTGTGTTTTGGTGGTCTGCTCCTTTCTGTTGTTCAGCAGGTGTTCTGCTTATGACTTCAGACTCTTCTGCTATCCTTTGGCTGCTGGTGCCTCATGCACAGTTGGGGATTCTGTTGCTTGTTGTGGCTGTTTGAGTCCTGATGGCTCCCTCTTTTCTATTCTGATATCTTATTATGCGTATTGTATTGCTCCATCCTCGTCCGTGTATTGCTATGCTTTATTTACGGCTGCCATTTTCTTATTTTCGAGTTTCCGTTTCTCAGTCCATCTATGGCTTGAGTATTCTATAATTGCTATTTTACTTGGCTATTTCTTGTTGCTCCTCCCTTTTTATTATTGTGTAGGGTGCGGATTTTGTCGTGTTTGGTTGCTTCCCGTAGCATTGCTCTGTTCAGTTTTTCTTTGCGGTAGGCTTTAGGTCTTTTGGGTTCCTCGCTTCGCTTTTGCTGCGTACTTCGGCTACTCCTCGCCTCTAGGCTGGGGTCTGTTTTGGGCTTGCTTTGCTGTTGTTTTTTAGGTGGATATCAACTCGGTCTCTCCTTATCTTGCATTGTTGTTCTTTCTGTGACTGCTTATGGTGTTTATTTTTTCCATTAATTTCTTTCTGTTTTACCTCTTGTAAACTGGTCATTCATTTGTTATTTATATATTATTTTTTAGGCTGGAGTCATTTAACTCTATCGATTTATCAAAATAAAAAAAAATCAGGTCAAAATTAATCAAAAGAGGGTGAGGACTTAGTTTGGATGGAGACCTGGCACCTCCAGTTGAATAATGAAGCATGCAACTGGGAATGGTGTGGTGTCCGCAGACTATAAAAACACAGGTGCAATAACAAGATGTAGAATATTAGATACGATTCATACTGGTATAGAAGATTGTACTGACATGCAATAACACAAAACCCAAAAGCAGAAACTATAAAAATGATTATAAAAAATGAAAAAACAATGTATTGAAGATAAATAGTTCGACGTATATTGGAATAAAGTACAGAATTATTGGAGGCAGAAGACTGGAGTCTGGACCCAAGAAGGCATCAGCTGTCTTTCAAATAGCATCAGCTTTTTAATGTAAAGAAGACTGAAAAGACAAAAAAAATGAAACATGTAGACATGCAAATCCTGTCTACAATATGATGCATTGGAAAAATTCTTTCTAACTGAAAATAATAAAACTCTGTAGGGGGGCATTTGGTAGGGAGATTTTTTTTGTTCCCGGGAATCATGATTCCTAGGAACAATGATTCCTGGGAATGTTGAAAATGTGTTTGGTAGGCCTTAAATATTCCTTGAAATGTTTACTTGGTAATCTTGATTTCCTTATTTGGTTTAAATGGTGTCTTTCCTAGGAATGTTATTTTTATTTACAAAAATACCCTTAAATACAGATTATATGAAAATGAAAATTTTAAAATATTATTAAAATGTTCCAAAAAAAATATAGTTTAAAAAAGTATATGTTAACTATTTTTCTATGATTTATAATTATTATTATTTATTATATATAAATTCTAAAATATTAATTATATTACTAATATTAATTCAACTTTTTTATAATTATTTATATATAAATTTTAAAATATTTGGTTTTTTTATTAAAATATAATTATCATTTTAGAAAATTCAGAATAAATTTATTTTCTAAAATAATAATTAATTATAAAAAAATATTTTAATATTTACATTAATAAATAATAATAATAATAATAATAATAATAATAATAATAATAATAATAATAATTCAGAATAATAATAAGTAATAATAATAATAATAATAATATATAATTTCGGAATAATTATATTAATAATAATAATAATTGATAATAATATATAAATTCAAAAAATATATTAAGAATAATTATTATTAAATTCAGAATAATAATAAGGTACAATTATTAATAAATTCATAATAAAAATTATTTTCCAAAATAATAATTATATTATAATAAAAATAAATATTTTAATATTTATATATAATAAATAATATTAATATTAATATTTTATATGGGAAATTAGGATATGATAGTCTTTTCAAATATAAAAAATTTCTATACCCATGGGAAACTAGGATTCCCACCCCCTCCCATGGGAATGTTTTTGGGGGAAACATAGCCAAAAACATTCCTGGGAATGTGTTTTTCAAAAAAGCATACCAAACATGGAAGATAAGGATTCCCAAGTAAGGATTCCTGGGAAACTAAAAAGAATCCCTCTACCAAACGACCCCTAGGTTCAATCAATGTTTATCAGCATAAGTTGTTCACATTGTCTAATAGCCAAACACTCCAAATTTCCTGATTAAGTAACTACACAAATTTCTAACGCAAAGTCATCATTAATAAATAGACAAATATGTCCAAATCTTAAACGAACAAAGGTCAGTAATGAATTAAAGCATATAAAGTTCAGCACAAACTTACCTATACTGCAGGTGTTGAATGTCAATACTACATTTGCAAATGCAGGATCATCAGCACCAATCCAGAATAATAAGCAGTCCTCCATCTTCTGGCCTGCTGGTATATTCCATGACAATCCTCCAATGCTATATCTGGTATTAAAATCCATGTCAGTGCACTGATTGGAATCATGAACCATCTTAATGTCACCACTTTCTTCGCTGCTACTAACACTACCATTAGACTGGAGTTGCTCTTTTCCACTTTTATCCACTGAGGGATTCATAATTGAAGAAGCAGCCTCTGCATAGTGAATTGAAGCACTGGAGCTGTTCAACTGCACTCTATCATGAACCGCAAATTTGATACTGTCCAGTGCATGTGCATAGTCTAGTCCAAAGAGTACCTGCATTTGGAACAGAGTAAGCCCAAGGAAACGTAGTTTACATTACATTCAAATTGATGAAATTGACAGAAAAGAAATGTAAATTGATGAATATCAATGCATTACAGATAAGGAGTAAATTTTGAAATCAAATCATCTCTTGTGAGTAATTGCTAGGACCATATATGTTAAGAATTTTGAATTAATGGCAAAAAAAAAGCCCCAGTAGGCAGACTCTTGGATAATCAATCCAATCATGCCCAATAAAATGTCAGCTTGATTTATAACAATATTAAAAGTATGAAATGTTGGCACCGCAACACTCCAAGCTAATTCATCTTATTTATAATTCACCATTTCTCTTTACACTTGTATTCATCAGCCTCCATTCACTTAAAACCTCAGATTAAATTAAAATAGCTAATGATAATGACAACAACTGCTAGTAGCCAGTTATAAAACAGTGTAGCCAAGAAGTTGCTTGCTATTATTTATGCGATCAATTTATCAAACTCACCATTTATGTATTTAAAATACAATATTTACGCAAGATCTTCAAAACACATTAATTCCTTTCCCTAAGTTAACACTGTCTATATCAAGTCAACAGGGTTCACTCTCTTTTACTTCTATATTCACAATATTAGCTAACTAATGGTATACAAGACTCGAATCGTTCCTAAATCAACCCAACAAATAATGCTCCTTACAGTACCAATCCAATTACTACTCTTAGGAAATTCGGCGGTGCGGGAGTAAGCGAGAATGACAACTGATCACGCTGAACAAGCAAGCAAAAAAAAAAGATCACACCAGGCACACGATTTTCCCCGGTTCGGCGAACCAAATTCGGAGGGAAAATACCATAGATTTTATTTAAGAAGAGATGATACAAGAGGTTACAATAACTCTCTCGCCAAGAATCTAACCATCTCCCAACCCTCACTAAAAGAGTAGATTTTATTTAAGAAGAGATGATACAAGAGGTTACAATAACTCTCTCACCAAGAATCTAACCATCTCCCAACCCTCACTAAAAGAGGGTCTTTTTGCAATGGAAAACTTGCATATGAAGTGCACACCTTTCATGGAGGCTACAATATTTATTTTATAAAAGTCCACAAAATCCTAGGCTATTCTCTCGATATTTCTTTCCAAATTAGAACCAAAATATAAAGACAATGCTTTGACCCCAAGTGAAATTTTCAATCCCCTCTTTTAATTCCAAGATTAAATAATCTCCAAATTGGTATTAAATAATTAAATTATTTAATCCTGAAATAAAAGCATCTGCAAGCTTCTGTGGATTGAATTGGAATCAGTTTGGCCCCTACTATTGACTTAATCCACCAATGACAGTGGAATTAAACTCAACACTTCTAAACGAATCTCATCCCACTTCTCCTTCACGATGTTTGGTTTCCCTTTATCTTCTTCTAGGGCAAGATGCAAGCCCTCTCGAACCAATACGCCGTACATTTCGACCTTCTAGAGATTGAAGTTGATCTTCCCATTAAACTGCTTGGTCTTCACAAAATGAACCTAATATGTCGTCTTCACCGAGAAACTCACAATTCCAATGGAAGGTACAACTTTGATTAGGCGTGTGCACGAGTTAAGGGTGTGTGTCTAACAATTTTCAAACCCAACCCGCTTTTCTTTTGCAAACCCAAAACCCGCCCAAACCCGTCGGATTTACGTTTTTAAACCCAAACCTGGACCCATCGGTTTCGAGTTAGTTCGGGTGGGTTTTGGGTTGTGCATGTGGTTTTATCGGATAAATACAATTCTCTTGCCTTAACGATTAACGATTAGCCAATTGAGAGTAATATGTTGAAAATCAAGAATTTCTAACCATCTAACAAGTTAGATCAACTGTTAAAAATTAGTAGCTAATGTATATTTGAATGTTATATTTGAATGGTTATAAATTATCACTAATGTACATATGAATTAAATATACAATATTTCATCGGGTGTGGTGCGAGTTTTGTTTGGTATGAACGGGTGGGTTTCCTATAAAACCAAAACCTGACCGGGATTTTCAATTTGCAGTTTCAAACCCAACCAATCGAGGTTGGTGGGTTTCCAATGCCAAAAAATCCACCCATTCAGATTGGCTTGGTTCAGGTTCAGTCAAACCTGACCTCTCCAATGGAACTCTGATGTCTCCCATGTTGCCGGTCATAAAACATCTCAAATGCATAAGTAAAATACGTCCAAAATAAAGGCGATGCTAAATTTTCCAATTCAATCAAGAGAAGCTTGCAAATGATTTTATTTAGGGATTAAATAATTTGATTATTTAATACCAATTTTGGAGATTATTTAATCCCAACTTTGGCGATTATTTAATCCCAGAATTAAAAGAGAGGATTCGAAAATTTACTTAGGGTCCAAGTATTCTCTTTATATTTCCGTTCTAATTTGGAAAGAAATATTAAGAGAATAACCTAGGAATTTCTAGACTTTTATATAACAAATATTGTAACCTCCATGAGAGGTGTGCACTTCATATGAGAGTTTTCCATTGTAAACAGATTATCATCTGGTAAGACTCGAGAGATAGATAGATTCTTAATGAGAGTTATTGTAACCTCTTGTATCATCTCTTTTTTTATATAAAAAAATCGGGTATTTCTCCCCCGAATTATATTCGTCGAACCGGGAAAAATCGTGGTTGGTGTGATATATTTTTTTCTGCTTGGTTGTTCATCTTGATTGATTGTAGTTCTCGCCAAAATTCCGCTCTGCAGAATGACTTGTGTCAATAACGTGATTAATGGAATGCATAGGTGCTAAGCAACAAGTTGGAGAAGACATGAGCTTGCCGTGTCAATAAAGTGATTGACGGAAGGCATAGGTGCTAAGCAATAAGTGGGCGAAGGTATGGGCATTGTGTTGAGAAGGTAATTGACGGAAGGCATAGGTGCCGAGTCAAAGTGGTGAAGGCAAAGTCGAGTAGAAACATTGGCTTTGAGGTTCTTTATAGTTTAGGCTCTAAATGCAAGCCAAATTGGAGATTGTTTGGATTGTGGCTCCAATAATAGTGCCACGATGTAAAAATAATGACATGGTTGGATGGTTACACTCGTTACTAGACTCTGGTAACGAGTTTCCCCTTTTTGGGGTTATATAGGGATTTAGACTAATTTACCAACTATCCATGTCGACCAGTGGGCCAAAGTTCATGGAACCTAGGTCCTACAACTACCAGCAAATTACTTGCTATAATATCATACATAAACTCAAAATCAATAATTACCAAATCCTCCACCTATATGTTGAATCACAACTTCTCGCCTATACAAATTAAAACAATTTGTGATTACGGAAAAAGTTAACTTCATGCATACCAAAACCGGTCACCTTTCCCGACCAAATCCCGCTTCCCTGAGCCCTAACACCCCTTCCTCCCTTCATTAAAGAGTTCTATCTCGTCCACCTCTAAAAATCCATCTCCTTATTGTGTTCCATCTCCTATATTTCTCTGCACCCTTCCTTTTCTCTCCGTTCGCTTCCGATTGTTTGCGTCAAGCGACGAGTTCTGCTCGTTCCTGTCCACCTCCCCTCATCTCTTCTCCAGTCGGTGGTAGTTTTGTGGGTCCTGGTCTTCTTGACCTTCGGTGTTGGCTTGTTTGGGAGGCTTATGTCTAGATCTTGCATTTTCCGTTCTGTGGTGCTCGAGAGATCTTTGGAGATCATCTTCGTCCCTGCCTGATCTACCTCTCTGGGGTGCTTCCTGTACTGATCAGGCCTGGCTCGTTGGAGTTTGGCACTTACCTGGCTAGATCCCTACTCCACGTTTCTCTTGCTGCTTAATCGGGCCTTGCTGCTTGATCAGACCTGACTCTTCAGTTCTTTGCCACTACCTTTGATTTCTTCATTTTGGTTTTGCAGGGTGCTTTCCCTTTGGGTTGAGCGGTTCTAACTTCCCTGTTTCGCCGCTTAGGGTTAAGTTACTTGCACGTAAGTTACTTTTCCTCCCCTTCCCTCCTTTATCTCCCCCCGTTTGGCATTTTTGGGTTTCGTTTTGGATCTGCTTCTTGAAGTGGATTCAGCGTCTTTGCATGCCTCTGGTGGTGTGGATTTTTTACTCCGTTTCCCCTGGATTTATGATTTCCTTTGTTTTTGTGTGCTTGTGCATTATTTGCATTTTGTTCGCATCTGGAGCTTAATTAGTGTTCTTTGTTGCTCTTGGCTAATTATTTTCACTGATTTTCTACCTTTATCTAAGGAATTTATTCAGTTCATTTTCCCCTTTCTTTCGTTTGCTATAGTAAGGGTTTGGGTTGGTTGTACCTGTAGCGCCCCGAGTTCCGCATTCTGGAAGCTCGTGACACTTATACCCAGAATCGTTACTTCAATGAGTATACAACACAGAAAATTACAGAAAATTAGAAACTTACATTTGCACAAAGAAACTATATCCTACACTTGGATGCTTTCCGCAGCTTGAGTCCCCCGCTCCACGATCAGCGATCCTGCAATTAGCAAACTGTGGGCACGTCAGTTGAATACAACTGATGCCAATGTTCTAAAAGTTGCTAGGCAGTAGTCGGGCAGCCGATGGGTGCCTAGCATCTAGGCCTTGTAAGCGGAGCTTAAGCGGCTAGGCGCTGGGCGGTTTTATTTACATATTATATATATATATATATATATATATATATATATATATATATATATATATATATATATATATATAGTTATGTATATATTTTATTTATATATTTTATCATTTTGTTTTGTTTTGTTGTTACCAATTCTTACTCTTGATATTTCTCCTTGCAATTGCAGGATGAGCTTTACAAAATCGAATCGGTGTATTATTATTAGTCTTTTTCTTTTTTTGTAGTCTTATACTCATCTATTAGACTAGTATTAATCTATGACGAAGATCAGTAGTGGAGATTACCTGCTCGGTTGTTCAAGTCCAAGGAGCAAACAGTGTGGGAAAGTGGGAGACTTGAGTCGGGGGATGGGGGAGGGTTGCGTCAGGAGAAGTTTGAGAGAAAAGAGGACGTAGTGTTGATGTCGGAGGTGAAGCAAGGCAGGAGGCAGTGTGTAGTTGTATTGACGACTTGACTTTGAAGCTGAAGAGAGGAAAAAGAGGTTGTATTGACGTCGGTTGAAGTTGAAGCGAGCTGCGACTGCAAGGAGGGAGGTGAAGGAGGTTTTGACGACTGAGTGACAAAGTAAGTGTGAGCTGTGACTGCGAGGGAGGTGGAGGAGGTTGTGTTGACGACTGCGAGGAGGGAGACGAAGGAGGAGGGAGGCGGAGGAGGTCGAAATTGAAGCTCGTTGCGAGCTGCGAGCCTCCAACTGCGAGGAGGGAGGCGGAGGAGATGATTTGGGGGTTTTAGAGAAGAGCAATTAGGGATTTAGAGAATAGAATTGATTTGGGATTTTTTTACGGGGGATTTAGAGGAGAAAGAGAAGTTTTAGGGGTTTGAGTGTATTAGACCGGATCGGGTTGGAATAAGTCGGGACCTTTTTTTTAATAATTAAGTTCTAAGCAGGTCTAGCCCGTGTAGACCCGCTTTCACAGATTATGCGCCGCCTAGACTTGCTTTTAACCGTCTAGAACCATTAACTGATTTTCTTAAATGCCTAGCCCCTAGGCAAGGCGTTGGAGGGCCGCCTAGCACCTAGGCTTTAGAATACTGACTGACGCAATGCGGCTGAAACCCGTAATCTCCAAAATCCTCAACAATCAATATTTGATGCAGAAGAAAAGAAACGTGAAAGTCATACAAACAAAAATGTCGGTGTATGTCATAATCTAGATTCTAATGCACAACTCATGCACACCATGTTCTTAATCTAATGCAAACTTGGTTTGAAAACGTATACATCCCAAACTACATACTCCCCAAATCGAGTTCGTATTCTCCAGATGATAGGGTTCTATTTCTCGCCATGCATCCTACTCTTGTACTCTTTCCTGTTTCTGACATTCATTTAGTGATTGGTGGAGTTTGCAGTACATGCGGTCCATTCTCGCTCCTGCAGTCGGATCATGGTCCTTCTCTTCTCCAAACTGCAGTGATCACTCTGTTCGTTCAGATCATGGTCCTTCTCCACTCCGACATGATCGTGGTCTCTCTCCATTCCCGGTCAGATCGGTGATCATCAGCTCTGCCGGAATCATGGTCCTTCTCCACTCCTGCCCCTACCAAAGTTATCATGAACATAGGGCGAATCGATAGGGTCATCCCTACTCCGCCAAGAGACTTAGAGTCACACTCTTGCTCCTTGTTCGTATTGATAACCCAGAACATAGACGGAAACTTAAGAGTCCATCTCCTAAGTTCCGACAGGACTTGTGACTTCCGTCTGCATCTCGTTCTTATCACTAAATCCAAGAAATTAACAGTCGAGATCACGCCGCACGTGTCCCAGATGAGACGACGCCACACATGTCCCTTTGATGGGTGAGTACACGCCCAACTAGTGTCTGTCCTTACCAATCATTTATTTTGGACAAAAACTAACTTGCACAACCCACAAGCACAACACTACTATTTATGACAACAAACCTATATGTACTACAAAGTCTTTCTTCATTGCATGAACATCTTTCATACATATTCCTTTAACTACTTTTCTACATTATGTTGTTTAGACAAGTACATGTGTGAACTTGTATTCATGAAACAACCAAATACTCGTTTACTCAATTTCAAAATTGTGTAATTATCTACACAAACATATCTTTTCTATCCTTTCTACTTTGTTCCTTTTTCGTTTCCTTTGTTTCGTAAGGCTGACAATTGTAAACTTACACACAAGCATGTAAATAAAACCATCGTAATTATTAACACTTTAATCTACAATAGTTTTTAATCCACTAACAATTACTACAACAAATTTCTACAACAGAATTCTTAAACACTTTAATTTACAACAATTTTCAATCTAACAAACCATTAACAAATTACTACAACAATCAACAATTCAAAATTTCAATTTTTATCCATCAAATTATTAATCAATCCACACAACCTACGCAATCTACTATCAACAATTTATTCCACTACTAATACCAGTGGACTACATGACTATTGAAATTAAAATAACAAACTACTAACAATCCAATAATCAATCAACCAAATACTAACAATCTATTAGCAATCAATCAATTAAATACTAAAAATTAAAGAAGCATACTAGGAGGAAGAACACCCACCACAATTTCTAGCAAGCATAACTTCAATCAAGCATAACTTCAAGCATATCTTTCTATGTCAAAAGTCAAAAAAAAAAATAATCAAGAGGTAAAGGAAAATACCCACTTTGATTTGTTTGCAAGCTTCAAGTTGTTATCCTCTCCTCCTTGCACCTTTAGTCTTCTTGACTTCTTGCTCCAATCCAATGGTAGTAGTAGGTAGTAGTAGTAGTTGAAGTAGTAGTAGGTAGTAGTAGTAAATAGCAGCAGTAATAGTGGTAGACAGCAGCAGCAGCAGTAGTAGATAGCAGTAATAGTAGTATACAGCAACAGCAGTAATAGTAGACATCAGTAATAGTAGACATCAGTAATAGTAATAGTAGACAGCAGCAGTAGTAGTAAAGTAGTAGAAGTGGCATATATATAGAGAAAAGGAGGGGAAAGAGGTCTGTTGTTGCTGCCGGCTGCAAAGAGAGAAAGAGAAAGAGGTAGTGAAGTGTGGAAAGGTGTAGAATGCTTAGGTGTCCTCCCCTTTTTGGAACATAACCCCTCAAGCTTTAATGTAATTCCACTTAACCCCCTAAATAGCCATATTGGGTTGAGCTTTAAGAAAAGAAAGTTGGGCTTTTAAGAAAGAAAACATATTAGTTTTTTTTATAAAAAAAGTTAACCATATGGATATGCTAAACAAAAATAAATATAGAAATAATAGTGTACGATAAAAATGCACATGTATATATATATATATGTAAGAAAAGTAGTACATACTAGGGGTATTACAGTACCTACCCTTGGGTTGGCTTTTTACCCTCTGTTTCAGCCTCGGCTTGTGTCATGGAATCTTCTTGGGTTGAGGTAGTTAAAATGCAGAAAAAAAGAAATGAAAAAAAAGGCCCATCAACTCAGACCACTAGGCCTTGTTTCCAGAACCACCGAGGGCATTCTTTCCCCCCCCCCCTTCTTCCCACGCTTTTGCTTCTCTCGCCCCTGTCATTTCTAACTCTTCCCCTTCTTCTACTAATCATCTCCCCATTCGTTGTTTCTGTTGCCTTCAATCTGGCCACCTAAAAAAATTTGCCAAAACATCATGAAGTGCTTGTTCAGTGAGAAATTTGGCTATTCTCATAGGAGATGCTTTTCCCTTCAACACCTGTTGGTAGGGGTTGTGATCTCAAAGCAGGTGTTGGCAGCTCTTGACTCTCCAATCCAAATTAGCGGATATTCAAGCTAAGAAGCCCAAAAAAGTGAAGCTTAATGAGGTTGCTGCCTTACTGCCTACTCCTTCTCAACTGCTTTCAATCACCACTCCTACTCTTCTCCATAAGCAATCGACGACTATGTATTGTGTTTTTCTCCAGAACTGATTGCTAAAATTGATAAATTGCTGTGTTTTGGAGCTGTAGCTTTCTTCGGAGGTACTATTTCCAATTCCACTCTTCACACTTTTCTCTCCAACTCTTGTAATGTGGTTGACTGGACATGGTCTGTTAATGCATGCTCAAATGGTGACATGGTCATTAGGCGTCCATTAGTCCATATTCTTGAGGATTTGGTTGCTAGGAAATCCTTTTCTATTGGTTCGATAAGTCTCATGTTTCGCAAATGGGCTTTCTCGGGGTCTGTTTCGTCCGAATTGCAATCCCACGCTACAAAAGTCACCATTTTGGGGTTACCACCTTACTGTGATACTCCTCGGTTGGTGGCTGACAGGACTAAATGCATTGGAGAACTCACTTGCACTTCATCCACTTCTCTTTTGGCATCGGGCTGCCTTCAGGTGGAGGCGAAATTTTTATGCATCCCTCTTAAAGATAGTCGGCATTTACTCTCAAGGTTGGAGACTCATCTTTCTCTATAGCGGTCAATTACCACGACTCAACTTCCATCACAGTCACTCCCCCCACTGCTGAGGTGCTTCCCATTGTCCCGCTTGAAGGGGTTAATATAGCCAACAAGTTCTCCGAAGGCACTTCCTCCAACCTTCTACTTCTACTTCTATTTACAAACCTCGTGAGCATAACAAGAACTCCAATAAAAGGGGTGGTCGCAGGAAAATTAACTATCCTTTCCATCGCAAAAGTAAAGCGACTACTACCTCCTTCTCCCATTCTCCCTCCAAGGCTCCGAATCTTTGTGTGGATCAATCCTGTTATTACTTCACAAGCAACTGCGAAATCAGTTACTTCTACTCATTGCTCCTGCCTCTTGTGCCCCTACTGTTGGCGCTGGCTATGGTGAGACTAAGTGGCCAGCGTGGTCTGTCAATCCCCTCTATTCGGCGGAGTGGAAAAAATTTTAAAGCTCTGTTCACACAACCTCAACAGCTAAGACTGCCTCTGTCCCTCTAAAATCTTCACCATCTGAGTATCCTCTTACTTGAAAGGTGGATGGATGATGACAATATACTCTCAAAAGAATAAAAAGGGATGAAAAAACATCATCTTGGGGGTAAGGTACTGTTTCTATCCCCTTCCCTTCAATTTCTATTTCTCGCTAGGAAGCATTATGATATTGTTTTTTTTTCCATTTCTTTTGGAATACATAATATGGTGAACTATATGTTACACAATATCAATCCCCCTGGCCTTCCAAATCTCTCTATTGATCAGGGTGTCTACCGATATCCAACCAGGTGTTTGTTTTACATATCTTACCTAGCCCAATACTCCGAGATCTGCCGCATGATAGCATTGCGGATTGAATGTCCAGCCCCGTTATTAATTCTGTCAACTGCCTTTCACTCAATCTGCCACATGATAGCATTGCGGATAGTGTCCATCCCCGTTATTGATTATGTTAACTGCCTTTCACTCTCTTCCTCTTTCTTACCTACCCCCTCTTCTGTCAAAAAAAAATGCAGAAAAGGGATTAATTAGAAATCTCAGTTTATTCGTTCTAGCGCGAGCAATCATGCCCAGAATAACTCTTCCTTAACTTCTGCCTCCAAAACTTCATTAGCAGCTCAAATTCGAAATCTCGAAATTCCACCATTTGTGGCAAATAAAAACAACATCTGCTCCTCTTTGTTCAGTTTATCAAATTCATTTTGATTCTTTAACGGCTAAATTTAAACAAACACACTAAGTTTTGGGCCAGTTTAAAAAAACCGCACTAAGTTTTTTTTTAAAAGGACACAAAATTTCAAAAAACTCCACTAGGTCAGTTAGGGTTAGGATTAGGGTTAGTTCGGGGGGTTTATTTATACATCTGTTTAGTTAAGTGATGTTTTTTTAAACACAAATGAAAGATAAATGTGGTTTTTTTAAACACAAATGAAAGATAAAAGTGGTTTTTTTAAACCCTACCCTAACCCAACCCTAACCCTAACTAACCCAGTGGAGATTTTGAAATTGTGTCCTTTTTATAAAAAAAAAACTTAGTGCGGTTTTTTTTAAACTGTCCCAAAATTTAGTGGTTTTTTTAAATTTAGCCTTCTTTGACCAACTCGGATTTACTAGAGCTTGCTTCGGGGATGGGCTTTATTTTGGACCCTTCCAAAATTGATGTTATTGACTTTATTCGTAACTTAGAGATTGCCAGAGCTCACGAGAACAATATTCATCATGATTAGTATCTCCTGGAATATTCATGATTTAGGTGCATCGCACAAGCAAGAAGCTATTTTCCACTTGATTTCTTCTATTCGATGTGATATTATTTCCATCCAAGAATCAAAAATCAACTCCATCTCTCTTTCTATTTCCCGATCCTTGGGTGGGTCTTTCATCACCAAATGAATTTTCCCTTGACGCTATTGAGTCTCGAGGAGGCATTCTTTTGGGTTATAAAGCATCTTCGTTCAATTTAATTGCGATTCGTCGCTTGAATTTTTTCCTCATTACCACTTTTAAGTGGTTTGTATACAGCTGCAATCTGACTGTAGTCTCGGTGTATGGTCCTTCAATGTCTGATCGTCGTCCTCTTTTTTGGAAAGAATTTAAATCTTTCATTGGGACCATTAACGGGTTGTGGGTGTTCTGTGGAGACTTTAATGTCACTAGATTCAAAAACGAAAGACTAGGGAATGCCTCCATTTCTCACGACTCACATCATTCCAATGATTGCATCTGATCGCTCGATCTCATCGACCTCCCTATAAATGGGCGGTCGTTCACGTGGTCTAATATGCATATTACGCCCTCCATGGCTAAATTAGACCGTTGCTTGGTTTCTCAACACTGGGTGACGTCTTTTCACAATTCTTGTGTCCAAGCTATGTTGAATCCCTGTTCTGACCATGTCCCTGTTGCTTTACATTCCAATTATAACTTTTCTAAACCTTTCAAATTTCGATTCAAAAAATTCTGCTTAGAAGATCAAACCTTTGTTAACCTTGTGGTGGATTGCCTTTCTGCTGTGATGGGATCGCATGGGCTGGGTCGTATTCTTCTTAAACTCCACGCCGTTAAGTTTGGATGCAAAATTTGGCGAAAAGAAAGATTTGCTAATAACCAAGTGTTGAAATTTTTCCTTCTTTTTTATATTCATGCACTCGATCGTAGCGAGGAAAACAGTCCTTTTTCTAATGCAGACCGATTGAAAAGAAACGTGTAAAAGAGAATATGCTTCTTTTTTACATCTGGGTCATATTAGATGGGCTCAACAAGCTAAGGCTAAGTGGCTTAAAAATGAGGACTGTAATACATTATTTTTCCATAATTTTGCACCCCATTGGTGCAGATGTAATAGAATCTCGTCCATTATGGTAAAATGATGTAGAATTACAGTCTAATGACGAATTTCATTCTATTTTCCTTTCTTTCTTTAAAAATCTTATGGGATCCTCTGAATCCCGCTCCAACCATCTAGACTGGGCCCAAATTTATGGCAATGATGTTTATGATTTAACCAGTCTTGAATTACCATTTTCCATGGAGGAGATTAAAGCGGTGGTTTTCTCCATGCGCAGCGATTCCGCTCCTGATCCGGACGGTTTTCCCACATTCTTTTTCCAAAAATTCTGGAATTCCTCAAAGAAGACTTATTTGAGATGTTTTCAGATCTTTACCACGGTAATTTCTCTTTTGAGCGCATTAACTATGCGCACATTGTGCTCATCCCCAAAATGATTGGTGCGAACAAGGTCTCGGCTTTCGGACCTATTAGCTTACTCAACACTACTTTTAAAATTATGATGAAAGTTCTAGCCAATCGTCTAAACTTAGTTATCTCCCCTCTCATTGACCCTGCTCAATCGAGTTTTATTAGAAATATATTTATTCTTGACAGTGTGTCATCTGCTTAAGAGATTATTAAGAGCTGCCATCAATCTAATACTGAAGGGATTCACTTAAAATTAGACTTTGAAAAAGCTTATGACAAAGTCAACTGGGATTTCCTTTTTGAAATCCTTCTCAATCATGAATTTGGCTTCAAATGGATTTCTTGTATTAAATCCAGCCTTTTTGCTGGTATTTCCTCTGTCATCATCAATGGTATTGAGGGAAATAAGTTTAATTGTAAGTGTGGTCTTCGCAAGGGAGATCCTATCTCCTCTTTATTATTCTCACTTACAGTGGATGTTTTTAATAAACTTCTTAATGCGTGGAACGCCAACATTATTGGAGGGCTAGGAGGTTTCAATGGCTTTTGTGGAATCCTTAATTTGCAATATGCTGATGATACCATCCTTTTCACGAAACCCAATGGGGTTACCTCCGTAATCTCAAACTTATCTATATTTTCGAAAAAGCATCTGGATTAACAGTTAATTTCAGTAAAACTTCTGTGCTTTGGCTTGGAGGTTCTAACAACCGTAACCTTAAGATTGCACAGTTTTTTAACTGTGTTGTAACATCTTTCCCTATCCAATATCTCGGAATCCCATTGAGATGGGGGAAACTTCATAAACCTGGCTGGATCCCTGTGATTGACAAAGTTGAATCCAAACTCAATGTATGGTATGGTAAACATTTATCATGAGGTAGATTAATACTCGTCAATTATGTTCCTTCCTCAATCCTGCTATACATGATGTCTTTCTTTTATATTCCTTCTTGGGTTATCGATAAGATCGATCGTATTTGACGTAATTTCTTCTGGTCTGGCTCGGCCAACTACAGAGCAATAAACATCTTTGAAATTGGAAGTTAAGGTGCAAGTCCAAGATTGAAGGTGGTCTTGGAGTGCTAAATCTTAGACACCAGAATCTTGCTCTTCTTGGTAAATGGTTATGGAGAATTCTTAAGGATCAGTCCCCTGGGCTAGCATGATTATTCATAAATATCATTCGCGTCACAAAATTTGAAAATTGTATCCATCACTCTCTCCATCGACCTCCTCCCCTTCGGAAGGGGGTGTGGAACGTAGTTCAACCTTTCAAGTGCGGAATTTTCAAAGTTTGTGGGATTGGATCAGCCATTAAATTTTGGACAGATTTGTGGATAGGAAATTTCATAATTGCGTCTTCTTTCCCTGATCTATTTCATCTTGCTCCCAATCTTCGTGCATCTGTTGCGGAGTATGTTGTAATTCAGGACAACTGTACAGTTTGGAATATCCCGTTTAGATGAACCCTCCCGCCGGCATTGATTACTGAGTTTATTAATCTTATGTCCTCCTTACAGGCCTACACTTGGCACCGTGTTGACGATGTGTGTTGGAGATGGAATAATGCGGGTGTTTTCTCAGTTAAATCCTTCTACAACTTTCTTAATTCTTGAGGTGTTTCATCTCCTTTTGCCAATCATTTGTGGAAATGTCATGCGCCCCTAAAAGTCAAAATCCTCACGTGGCTTGTCATTCAAAAGAAATTGCTGATTGTGGACGTTCTTAACAAAAGGAATTTAGTTGTAGGCCAAATTTGTTCTTTGTGTCTCCATCATCCTGAGAATGCCAACCATCTATTCTTGGATTGTTCCTTCATTCATCCATTATGGTTGATTTGTCAACATGCTTGGCAAGACGGTAGTCGTCCGGACTATATCGAGTTGTGGTGGACTTCATGGAGGTCTGATGCGGTCCAAAAGTCTTTTTGTGCCGCATGGGATTTTAACATGATGGCCATCATTTCGATTATTTGGAAGAAAAGAAATTGTCATATTTTTTTCCAATACTTCCTGCTCGATAAATAATTTAATCGAAGACCTTTTCTTTACCAAATTCTGGAGTACTGGTCTACCCGAAAAGAAACTACATGCTCTCCGTCTTCATCTCCTAGATGCAGCAGCGGACATCTTCCGTCATTCTAGTTATTTACCTCCCTAAGTTTCTTTTCCCAATTATATACTTTCTCTACTAATATTCTTCATGTTCTTTCTTTGCTGGTTCCTTTCTACTTTCCGGATTTTTCTTCTAATTTTACTGCTTTGATGTTTTATTTGTTGCAGAACTGAGCAGATATGGCTTGCTATGTTGGTTGTGGAATTTCAGGTTTTTTTTTGTTTGTTTGTTACTTGCTACTTGTTAGTCTGAATGTTGGCTGCATTTTGTTGTTCTTCCCTAATGTCTCATAGTCTTGAGGTTTCTCCTGGAGGCCAAAAGATATGTTCTTTCTTTTAGTTTCGTTGTTGTAATCTTTCTCTTTCTCTTGCACCAATGTTCAGTGGTTTGGATGGTTGACTATTTAGTTGTTGGCTCTCTTTTTCCTCTCGAGTATTGCTCATTTTCTGGTTATGTGTTTTAATGGTTTCGCTCAGGGGATACGCTGGTTGTTTGGCCTACACTTTATTGTTCTGTTTCATCTTTCTCTTTTATTTCCAGCGTGATATATATAGGCATGTTTCTACGTTTTTGCTGGTATGGATCAGGTGTCGAGGTGGGAATTTGGATGCCTGCTTTTTGCGCTTATCCCCATTTGGTCGAGGTAGTCTGTCTTACTTGTTTTGATGCGTCACCTATTGTTGCAGGCTTCTTTGTTGGGCGTTGCAGTCTAATTTCAGTCTACGGCTTCTGAGTCATGTTGTTTTCTGGAATGGGAATTCATGTTCTTCGATTGCAAATGTCTCATTTATGTTTTTAGTGCGTGATTTTATATCATATCTCTGTGTGATATATTTGTACATGAGTTTGTTTTCTTTTCTTTTGATTGTGTTTGTTTGACTACTTGTAAGCATATATTTGTACATTATTCTCCGTTGTTTATTTATATATTATCGGAACTCTATCCTTTATATCAAAAAAAATGCATACCAAAACTGGCTTCTCCTTCGCACTCGCGCAATTCCCCAAAGCCACAGCACAGTCATCCACATCAATCTCATCCTTCCCATAAACAAACAGGGCCGGCAACTTGGACGTCCTTCAATCATTTCAAAACACCACATCAACACTCACATTCCAAAACCCACCCATAAGAAGGGAAAAAAAAATCTTTCAAAAAATAAAAACTTACGGGCTCATGCAAGCGTGGCCGTAGTGGACAACGCAGTCGGCGTCGACATGCGACGCACCGACCTCGTCTACGCAGCAGCTGCCGTAGGCGGTGTCGGCCATCACGAAGAGGCGGACCCGTTTTCCGAGGAAAGTCTTCAGGGATTTGGAGACTCTTGGTGCGTCTTTGAGTAGATGATCGGGAAACTGCGACAAGGGGATAATTTGGATTGTGGTATTTAAGAAAAGACAAACCCTAGAAATTTGGGAGTGAGTTACCTGTAATGCAACTTTGCTGAAATTTTGACTGCGGATGTAGTCGGCGGTGAGGGCGATGTCGTAGTTCGATTCGAAGTCCATCTTGGAATTTGTTGAACTTTTTTTTTTTCTAATTTTGTAATTTTATATGGCAATTTGGAGAGGAGAAGAAGGAGAGGAAAGGCGGCGAAGAATATATCAATTTTTGCAAAGTTTTGTTTTTGACTGAAAGGTCCACGAGAATTTTTGGTTTTACTGAAATGAGAAGTTGGTTTTAGAAAGGCTAAAATGCGTTCGGATCGGGTTTTGAAAATAGTTTTCTGTTTTTAAAATCAAAACATATGATCATTTTATTTGGATACTAATTTTTCGAAAATTTATTTTAAAAATTTCACACTCAAAACTTATGTTTTAAATGAGTTTCTTGAAAACAGGAAAAACCTATTTTCTGATATTAAGTTTTTTCATTTACCAACCAACATGCTGTATTTATATATGTATATGTATATATGTACTGGATTTGCCCGTAGCCACGTGCCTACGGCACGTCTTCAGAACAATACAGCCTATGAAAAAGTCTTGTAAACAGTAAATCAACAATTATATAACTGAAGTTTGAATAGTATGACAATAATTAGTTGTAAATAAAAGTCCATGTTTCTACTAGAAAATGGTAAAAAATAATTATAAATTGGGGTATAAAAGTTTATGTTTCTATATATACATATAGAGAAAGAGAGAAAGAGAGAGAGAAATAATTAAATAAGTAAATGAGTTGGGGGGATTTGAATTCGAGTTTTGGGGGAAACTTTTGGGGGGAAAATATGTTTTGTGAGGTTCAATATGGGTCTTTGATTTTTGGGGATTGAAGGAGAGCCACTTGATAGCTTTCTTTGTATTTTATTATATAGATACAGTATGTATGTACATAGTATGTATATATACTAGGTTTGCCCGTTGACACGTGCCTACGGCACGTCTTCGGAACGGTGCACCTTGTTTGATCAAATTAGTTTTGGAGGTCGAGCAAATTAATTGAAATAGCAAACATATTATATGAGAAACTTTTAGTGGTCCAGCAAAAAACATATTATATGATTTTTTTGAACTCTTTTTAAAGTTTATAAATTTTTAAATTTTTTAGTTTTTAGTTTTTTTATTTTTAAATAATTTGTAAAATTTTTATTTTCTTAATTTTTTGAAATGGAAGAATAAATTTAAATTTTTTTAGTTTTAAATTTTTTTATTTTTTAAAAATTTGTAAATTTTTTATTTTCTTAATTTTTTGAAATGGAAGAGTGAAGGAGAGAGAGAGAAAAAAAAAATAATTAAATAAATATAGGAGTTGTTTTGGGTGGGGAGATTTGAATTTGAGTTTTTGAGGGAAACTTCTGAGGGGAAAATATGTTTTGTAAGGTTAGATGTGGACCTTTGATTTTTAGGGAATTGAAGGAGAACCACTTGATAGCTTTCTTTGTGTTTTATTATATAGACTAGATTTGCCAGTGGGCACGTGCCTATGGCACGTCTTCGGAACAATACAAAACACGAAAAGGCATGTAAATAGTAAAACAATAATTATGTAGCTCAAGTTTGAATGGTATGGCAATAATTAGTTATAAATAAAAGTCTATGTTTTCATTAGCATATGTTAAAAAATAATTATAAATGGGGGTATAAAATCTAACTTCTTAGAATTTTTAAGTGTGGAAAATAACGAAATTTAATTGTTGAAGAGATATTTGCTATTAAAAATTCTGAAAATTTACAAAACCGAAATCTTAAAATCTAATTTCTAAGTAAATAAAGAAAGAATGGGATAGAGAGATAGAGAGAGAGAAAGAGAGAAATATGAAAAAGTAAAGAGAGAAGAGATAGATAGTAATAAAGTAATTAGTCTTTTATGGGGGAAAATTTGGTTTTTGGGTTTGAAATTTTGGAGGAAAAATATGTTTTGTGAGGTTTGATATGGACCTTTGATTTTGGAAAGATTGATTGTAAGCCACTTGATAGCTCTCTTTGTAATTTATTATATAGAGGTTTGATATGGACCTTTGATTTTGGAAAGATTGATTGTAAGCCACTTGATAGCTCTCTTTGTAATTTATTATATAGATAGTATGTATACAGTATGTGTGTATATGTACGTATATATAATGGTATGTATATATTATTATTATCATTATTATTACTAGTATTTTTTAAAGTAATATAAAAATAATAATGGGAAAGTTGGAGTTGCACTTGCGATGTACGTAAGTTTGTAGATTTAAAGTGTATAAATGTATAATGGGAGAGTTTGAGTTGTACGTGCGATGCACGTAAGGTGGTAGATTGACACTAAGGCCTTCTCCCATTATAATAACTAGTAATTTACACGTGCAATCCACGTCTTAATAAATATAATTTTTTTAAAGTAAAAATTCAGACGTAGTCTGGATTTGAACCTAAGACTTCCTTTATAATAATTATGCACGTGCATTGCACGGGTTGATAGATTTACAAATGATACTGAGGCATTCTCCCATTGTAATATTATATATTAGAGATTATAGATTTACACGCGCAATGCACGTCTTAATAAATATAGTTTTTTTAAAGTAAAAATTTAGAAGTTGCCTTGGTTTGAACCTAAGATATCTTTTATAATAGTTATGCACGTGCGTTGCATGCGTTCATAGATTGACAAATGACACTAAGGCCCTCTCCAATTATAATCTTAGAGATAATAATAATAATAATAATAATAATTATTATTATTATTATAATTATTATTATTATTATTATTATTATTATTATTATTATTATTATTATCTATACTATTATTAAGCAAACCCCTATTTTAGCGGCTTTTTACTATTATGTCCTCTTATACATAACACACCTAAAAAATAATGTAGGGCTAAATCTGTCAAATTTACCCCTGAATCATACACAAAAGTCCCCCCCCCCGGTCCATTCCTATACCTCTCTCTCAAAATCCCTTCCCCGTCCCCTCTTCTCAGAAACAAACTCCCCCCCCCCAACCCGTCGATTCCTCTACCTCTCTCTCACACTCACGGTCGCCTCTCTCTCCCTCCCCTCCCCCCCCCCCCGGAACTTTGCTCGCACCGCGCGACCCCCCGTCCCTCGCACCCGCTCCGGTGTCGAAGTCCCCCCCCCCAAACTTTGCTCCCGCGCGACTCCCCGTCCCTCGCACCCGCTCCGGTGTCGAAGTCTCCTTCAAAAACCAACTCCAACAGGTCATGAACAAAATACCTACTTCTCTATTTCTTACATTTGATCAATACTGTTCAAGATTTCTCAATATGGGTTTTTGTTTGAATTTGTATAGGAGTAGGAGGTTGAAGAGGCAGACACCCGATTCGATACCTAGAGTAGTTTTCAGTCTTGATGATGATGAAGGGGAAACCAACTCACTCCGCTGTCGAAGTCCCCTTCAAAAACCAACTCCAACAGGTCATGAACAAAATACCCACTTCTCTATTTCTTACATTTGATCAATACTGTTCAAGATTTCTCAATATGGGTATTTGTTTGAATTTGTATAGGAGTAGGAGGTTGAAGAGGCAGACACCCGATTCGATACCTAGAGTAGTTTTCAGTCTTGATGATGATGAAGGGGAAACCAAGATCGCTCTTCTTCCTATTTCTTTCTCAAACGTTTGGCTGAATGGATTTGGCTTCAGTTCAAAGGTAAGCCCAATCATCCAAAAAAAAATTTGTTTTTTTTTTGAATTAATTTTGATTTATATTATGACTTTGCTCGAGTATGAAGATGATTTCATGATTAATCTTATTCTGCATATCTCTTATTTGTGGATTGTACTATGCATGCTATTAAGACCAATACTGTGGATCATAAATTAATGTCTCATCTTGGAGTTCTTGCAGCTAATAAGATCAAAATTGTGATTTGAGATTTTTAGTATATTTTAGTTTTCCATGCATTTTAATGTACTTGGAAAAGCCATTACCCCTTCACAATCTCGAAGGAAATTCAAAGGAAAAAAATGGGTTAAGCTTACTCTACAAAAATACCACTTCTATATTAGCACATGAAGAGTTAACGACAAATTAGATCAAACAAATGAAAGGCTTGCAGTTTATCAGCTTCAATGACATAGTGTGTTTTGCCGTGGTGGGGTGTGAGGTGTTAGGCTTATACAAGAAAACCCTCAAATATCTACACTGAGCTTTCACGCATGATAAACAATGTGTTGGTACATCTCTGCCAAGGTATGATCTTTTTAGTACTTTACTGATTTTAAGAGGTTGGAGTTACAAAACTTTGCAGTGATCTATTATTGGAACAAAGATTTACCTTACAGTTTACACCAAAGACTTTATATTTCCACGTAAATAATGGATTCCACCAAATTATCAAGTATTAACAATGCAACATGAAATACCAACAGAACAGCCAAAAAAATACAATAAATACTAATTCAGAGTATGCACATTGCCCTGTGTGAAATCTCCACCCTGGATCATGAAATCTTTTGATGACACGGTGAAATGCTGATCCTTTGTACCCAAAGCCCTTTTCACCTGGTTAAAAAGAAATATATAGACACAGTTCAATAACTAAAAAAGATTTCATAGACAAACACAAGGAATATATACCAATCCATACTGTAAGTGATAATGAATTTTAGTACTCAACCTGTACAAAGTGCCCGAAAGTTTTCTGCTGTCTTAGGCACATCATCGCCAAAATGACCTATCACAATCCTACCAACAGGACTTTCCTTCCCGATGCTTATATCAAAATAGACTTTGTGGGTAACTTTAGACTGAAGTGCAGTATCCTGTAACTCCATTCGAGTGTACAAAACCAGATAAGGAAGTCTATCAAATTTCAACAAATTCACTTCATAGGGAAGCTCTATTATCTAATTATTACTGCACGATCAGGAGTAAGTGACACTATATAAAGGAATACAACAATGATACTGTGATAGTAGTTTTATGAGGCGTTTGGTAAATTCTATGGGCATTTAGCTTTGGGGCATCTCAACTTTCTGAGTGGGATAGTTGTAGTTATCTCAACTCCAAAAGAGAACCCCAAACATGCAATCTAAGAATAAGAGATATGCAGAATAAGATCAAATACGGTCGCGTATGTTTGCTTATGTTTCTGATTTAATTTAAGCGGTTCTAGCCAAAGATTGTAGACTCTCTCATACTGAACTTATTTTGTTTAAAATTATTGCCCTAGCCAAAAACTTCAAGTCATGTAAATATGCTTTATGTACGCGTGCATCGCACGTGCATTATACTAGTTGTTGTTATTATTATTATTATTATTATTATTATTATTATTATTATAGATGAGAGACACTTTTGTAAAAAAATTATGTCGTAAATAAATTTGAACTTTGAGTATATTATAATAAATAACAACAGTTGAGTAAATGAACGAAATATAACTCCCACTTAAAATGAATTGTTGAGATTGGATGGTTGAATGAATGTCTACAAATTATAGGTTGTCTACAAATGACAATCCCAACTCTCCCATTATAATATTAGAGATTATTATTATATATATATATATATATATATATATATATATATATATATATATAGAGAGAGAGAGAGAGAGAGAGAGAGAGAGAGAGAGAGAGAGTCTATTAAGAGCTGGGGAGCTAAAATCGTTATCGAAAGCTGGGGTTTTCAGCCATTCGATCGCGATTGATCGCGATCGAACGGCTCAGATCTGGAGGCACTTATCTTCAGATCTGTTGAGGGTAAAAGGGGTATAATCGAAAACCCATATCTCTCTTATCTTCTCACGACCAAAGAAGAGCTCTCTCTCCTGATGTCTCTTTCTTCATCCCCTATCTCTCTTATCTTCCCACGACCAAAGAAGAGCTCTCTCTCTCGCTGTCTCTTTCTTCGTCACTTATCTAAACCCTACTTCGACGACTCTCCCTCCTGCTCTGTCTCCGACTCTCCGTCGAAACCCAAATCGATGTTAGGGTTTCGATTTCTACTCTCAGTGGGTTCTGCCTCTCTCTCAACGACAAACCCAAATCGCGATTAGGGTTTCGATTTATTCTCTCAGTGGGTTCTCTCTCTCTGCAACGAAAAACCCAAATCGATGTTAGGGTTTCGATTTCTACTCTCAGTAGGTTCTGCCTCTCTCTCAACGACCCAAATCGAAAACCCCTTAGCGCGGTGGTTTTGGCTGATGCTTGATGCCCTCTGTCCTTGACTGCCATTACAGGCTCAGATTTCGGAGGGAAGTGTTTGATTCTCATACATGCTTTTATGATTTCGGTTAAATTTCTTGCATTTTCTTTTGGTTGTGTGTGTAAGCAATGAGGAGATTCATTTTGATATAAGTTGGTTATTTATTTTTGGAGATTGAAATTATTGTTTTGAAGCATATTTGGTTGTGTGCCATGATAATTATGCAAAGTTGAATAGAGTTTGGGGAATGAGCAGGAGAGAAGATGGGGAAGAAATGAATGAATGTTGTGGAATCCCCAATGCCCTCAACACTTACCTTACATTTAAGTGATTTGAGTCTAGCCCAATTCATCTGATTTTTGGACATCGATGACACACAATGATTGATAGTATCACTATATTTTTTGTAACTCACGATTTGGGTTTTTCGTATGTGTTGGATACTCATTTAAGCCTTTTGGGGTTTGATGCTCTCCTTCGGTGTGTTGGTGGATTCAATGATGCGAAACACTTTATGATCTAAATAATTTTTTCAGCTTGTTGTATTTATGCTTAATTATTTATCTATCATATTCTAGTTGGCACGGCACCCCAATGCAGTCCTAGTGCGAATAGTGTGTTCTGAGCCTACTGGTTTTTTTTACTCTATATATATACATAAGTAAGTCTATTATGAGAGGAGGTCGATTGATCGTAAGAAAGAAAGAGAGAGGGGGGTTTTCAATTTTACCCTTTTTACCCCTAAACATTCTGAAGATAAGCGAGATCAAATATGAGTCGTTCGATCGCGATCAATTGCGATCGAATGGCTAAAAACCCCCGCTCTCGATAAGGATTTTAGCTCCCCAGCTCTTAATAGACTTACTCTATATATATAAGACAATTGATGAAAATATATGTTTTTTATTTTCAACTTCCATTATTTCCATTACTATCCATACATGACCAACACACTAAAACACATTTAAACCTCCTGGCAAAAAACTGACTGACACCAGACCAAACAAATTCAAACTTGTAGGCTTAGAACAACACCACCAAAAACTGAACATGAAGCTCAGAACAACAGAAAGAGAACAACAGAAACTGAACATGAAGTTCAAAATGTGTAAGCTCAGAACAACAGAAACTATATATTTTGTAACTCACGTTGGATGCGTATGTGTTGGATACTCATTTAAGCCTGTTAGGTTTTGATTCTCTCCTTCGGTGTGTTGGTGTAGGCAGTGATGCGAAACATTTTATGATCTAAATAATTTTTTCAGCTTGTTGTATTTATGCTTGATTATTTATCTATCATTATCTAGTTGGCACGGCACCCCAATGCAGCCGTAGTGAGAATAGTGTGTTCTGAGCCTACTGGTTTTTTTTACTCTATATATATACATGAGTAAGTCTATTATGAGAGGAGGTCGATTGATCGTGAGAAAAAAAGAGATATAGGGTTTTCAATTTTACCCCTTTTACCCCTAAACATTCTGAAGATAAGCGGGATCAAATATGAGTCGTTCGATCGCGATCAATCGCGATCGAATGGCTAAAAACCCTCGCTCTCGATAAGGATTTCAGCTCCCCAGCTCTTAATAGACTTACTCTATACATATAAGACAATTGATGAAAATATATGTTTTTTATTCATGATTGACCAATTTATTATATATATATATATAAGAATGGCTGACCAATTTTTTATATTCATGATTTTTTCCTTTTGGAGTGTGTAGGAAGTGATGAAAAGTTTATAAAAGACAAGTAAAATGATTTTGTTTTTTTGCACCCTCTTACCAAGTTAGTGTGCAAGTCTTTTCAGACTCAGGTTCAGTTTCTGTTATCGGCAATTGGTATACATATTCTTGTATATTTTGAAATTTATCATTGTTGTTGTTAAAATGATTGACTTGGAAGAGGTGGAGATGCAAAAAAAACATTTGTTTGGAACTAGTAGGCATGGC
The DNA here is from genome assembly GCA_017893485.1 of Hemerocallis citrina. Lineage (NCBI taxonomy): Eukaryota > Viridiplantae > Streptophyta > Magnoliopsida > Asparagales > Asphodelaceae > Hemerocallis > Hemerocallis citrina. Next base: position 352,550,112 of record CM030359.1, on the reverse strand, counting down.
TTAATAAAGCAGCCCTGTTGACAAACTCAAATTTCTGCATTTGACTCACTTATACTTGATTTATTGGTAGGCAGTGATGAAAAGTTTATGCATGATTTTGTTTATTCATGATTTTTCCCTTTTGGAGTGTGTGGGCAGTGATGAAAAGTTTATACAAGACAAGTAAAATGATTTTGTTTTTTTGCACCCTCCTACCAAGTTAGTGTACAAGTCATTTCAGCTTCATGTTCAGTTTCTGTTTTCAGCAATTGGTACACATTTTTTTTTGTGGTATTCAGTTTCTGTTGTTCTGAACTTACACATTTTGAACTTCATGTTCAGTTTCTGTTGTTCTGAGCTTACACATTTTGAGCTTCATGTTCAGTTTCTGTTGTTCTGAGCTTCATGTTCATTTTTTGGTGGTGTTGTTCTGAGCCTACCGGTATGAATTTGTTTGGTCCAGTATGTAACGCCCCGAATCCCAAATACACTGAATTCGAGATGTTCTACAGGATCTTTTCGCTTCCTTTAGTACAATTTTACAAGGAAATTTAAACTTTTCACTTTACATCAGAGTTTACATCAATATTACACTTTTCATTTGCACAGCGGAAGTAAAAGTTGCAACAATTAAATAAATGTACAACAACATGGTATAATCTTTAAGCATCCATTCCTCTTTAATCTTTAACATGTCATTTACCTGCATATAAGACTGTGGGTACGTCAGTTTATTCAACCGACGATCATTATACACGGCCATCCTCTCTATGCCGGAAATAGTATAACTTAATTTTCCATATTTAGCAAACACAAACTTGTCACAAATCAAACTAAAGGGACTACCCTATTGATGTCGTGTTGTGATTGTGCACTTAGTCCTTAATGCATTTATTTATAATACATGACACTAATGCGCACTTGTTCGGATTCTATGCATCCCATACTACATAGGTCCGAGGGCAAGCCCTTAATCGTTCTTCATCTTGGTAGGGTTCAATCCCTCGTTATGACTTAATCTACTACTGTAACTACGGTAGGTATCCTAGATGATCTATAAGTGCAAGCACGTGTACAGAAAACCTGGAGGGGAATCCCACGTCATGTCACGACTCATCGTGAAGAACCTGTGGCAATTCAGCCTCTTTCATGGCACACGATCCTCATGCAGTCACCAAACATCTCACAAGTGTCGCCACCGGGACGGTACCCTGGAGCAGTATTCACGTCATGTCACGACGCATCGTGAAGAACCTGTGAAATACTCTCCGCCGCCACGGTACCCTGGAGCCGTATCCACGTCATGTCACGACTCATCGTGAAAAACCTGTGAAATACTCTCCGCCGCAAATCCGATGGCCCTCACTCGTGTTTTTCTCCTACTTTCATCACGTCTCCACTATGTACTAATCCTTAGTTTCTTTTATCAAAATCAAGAACAAAAATCGAAGCTCTAGAGTTAGCCTCTCCACTAAACCGGACTTATTCATTCATTTCAACATGACCAACCTTGGTCTTTCTTTTCAACTTTTATTTCATTTCATTCCCAAATGCCGGGGGAGACTTAGCTACTCTTTTATTTCAATTTTCATTTCACAATTTCCAACTCATAAATTTCCCATGTTGAGCTATCATACTCACATGTATATTCTCTTTCCAATTCATGATTTCTAATCTATTCAAGTAGTCCATAACTGTACATGAATTTCATATACTTTATCAATTATCACATCATATCGAAATTTCACATCACTAACAAATATTCACACTTCATATTGTTCCATATTATTCTTAAATGAGAATAAATTGCATTATGTCACACAACAAGGTTTCTTTTTGCCAAATCATCTTCTAATACTCCATTTCAATTTATTCTTATAAGTTATAATTTTTCACAAAGTGTATAATCTAGAACCATAGTTCTATTTATGCTTTTTATCCACAAACCATAGTTTATCTCTTTCAAATAATGCCCAAATCATTTTTATAAAGTCCCTTATATTTTTATGAGAATAATCATATTTTTTCACAATTTTTGGACACCTAAAAACCCAAAAAAATATTTTTTTCATACTTGCCGATAGCAAGAATCGAACCCAGGCACCCAGAGAATACAGCCAACAGCACCCGCCGATAGGCCAAACTGTGCCAGCGATATAAAGAGGGGCAAAAGGGTATTTGTTACTCTCTGTCGGTAAGTTGTATGTTTACAAAAAATGTGAAAAAATATATGCGGCTACAGGGATTCGAACCGATCAACCCAGAGAACCCAACTGCACCGCAAGACCACTTGAGCTACGCACTCAGTTGTCATGAGTATAGTTTCAATTTCATTTAACTTATGCCCTCTGTTATTTAGAACAATTCGATGTTCAACTAGCTTTCGTTTCATTTTGCTCTCATCAAACTATACTGTATAATTCCAGATTAATTCTACTTCACATAATTTATATATCAGTGTGAGCAAAATAATTTTGTAATAATTAAAACATATTTTTACACCATTAATTCAAATTATACATTCTAACACTACCATTTTTCTCTTTTTGATGTTTCTTTGCCTCATAGTGTTCTAATCTTTTTGTCAATACATTTCACATTAATCCACTGATTTTAATCATTTATCTACATACAACTCATATTTGAATTTATTCATACCCATATCACACCAAGGATCTATTTAATGCATGGAATGGTAAAACTCAAACTACTAATTTTGGGTGTAGTTCTTTGATAGCAACAAATGTGGTTTCATTAATCAATCACAAAATATATAACCACTTATCAATTTGCATGTTCACATCTCAATCATTCAAGAAAGTCATAATTAAAGTGTGCTCTTTCTTAATCAATTTCATGCTTCAAATTTCTAATTAAACTAGCATGCAATTCTACTTTAAGAATAGGGAATTTTTTACCCACAACTCAATTTTAATAATAAAACCACATACAAGTTATTCATAATCATTCCAATCAATTTATAGACTAACTTTCCAATTTAAAATGCATTCTTATTAGTACTTTTCAAGCATCATTTCTCAATATCATACTAGCATCATTCCTAATTAGAAATAAGGAAAATTAAACCCACTATCATTCATTCATTCTAACAAGCATTTATACTTTAGAAATATGGAGAATTTTACCCACTATCATTCATTCATTCTAACAAGCATTTCTACTTTAGAAATATGGAGAATTTTACCCACCTTGTATGGAGAGAAACAAACACAATTTGCAATAAAATCCTTGCAATGAGATGCACCTCCTCCTAAACGATGCGCGCACAAGCTCCACAAGCACCAACCCGAGCTCCTATTTGAAGTAGCCGACCCTTCTCCTCCTTGGTAGAAAGCAAGCACAATCCCACTCACAACTCAATCTTTTCCAACTCACAACTACTACTAGATAATGCTATTAGACTATAGATTTGGAAGGGAATATTAAGCACAAAATAACTAGCCATGGGAGGGGGTATTTATACTAAAAATCAACTAGATAGATGGGTTAGAATTAGTTGGTTGGTTGTAGGATGGAAGGCTAGGATGAGAGTAGGAGTTACAATAACTACCCACATCTAAATAACCACCACCATGATCACCATTAAACTTTTGAATTCCCTCCAAAAATGAGCACAACCGGTCACAAGGAAGGCATGCCTTTTGCACGTGTACATGTAGTGCACGTGCATGCAGCTAGGCCCAAAATTGTACATTTAAATTTTGTATAAAAATAAAATAATCTTTTAAATTGTATTCTACATGACAAGTTGTGTAAAAATATAGTCCATGGGCTTTAGTTTATGGGCCAAATGGTTATTTTAAAAATAAAATAAATAAATTACATTTTGGGCTTTTAGGAAAAGGTTTTAAAATAAGGCTTTCTATTTATTTAAAGAAAAGGTTTTTGTATAGAATAATTTGAGAACACATATTTAAATATTTATACACATCACAATAAAATAATTATAAGATTTAATTCAACCAAAATATTGCACGTGCACACTACGTGCAAAAATAAATAATTTTTCATTAATTGAAAAATCAGGGTATTACATGGTGTTAGTCAGTTTTTTGCCAGGAGGTTTAAATGTGTTTTAGTGTGTTGGTCATGTATGGATTGTAATGGAAATAATGGAAGTTGAAAGTCAAAACTAGTTTGTGCTTACAATTGTGTTTTTAATCCTTTTGTTTGTGACACTGATGTTGCTGCTGCTGCTGCTTTGAAAGGTCCTTTCAAGTAGCTGCCAGATATGTTCACTCTTATATGAATTGGTATAATCTCCATTTCATTGTCATTATCACACTTATATGAATTGCCAGATCTGTTCACTTTTATATGTTTTAAGACCTATAGCAAAAGAATTGGAGGAGTCTTCATTGTCATTTCAGAAGAGTATAATCTCCATTTCAGAAGTACATGATCAAGATACTGGGGGTAAACTGGAGGATTTTTTTACTGTTGTTGTTGTTCTGAGCCTACAATTTTTTTGCTGTTTTTTGTTGTTGTTGTTGTTGTTCTGAGCCTACAGATTTTTTTGATGTTGTTGTTGTTCTGAGCCTACAGATTTTTTTGCTAAATTTTGTTGTTGTTGTTCAAATACCTGTCTATCCTAAAATTGATGATACCCTGTGATTTAAAATTTCCAACTTTATCATGTTCATCAAACACTCTTGAGGTAGTGATGCGGAACACTTTATGATCTAAATAATTTGTGTTCTGAGCCTACTATAATTGGTGAATGATATTTTGTGTTCTGAGCCTACTATATTTTTTAAATAAATATTTTGTTGTCTCCAGGTTGAATGAGCTCTATTTAATTTTGATTTCAGGTTGATTTCAGGTTGAAGTGCTTCTTGGAGCTACTCACTACTCGACACCAGTTGACATTTGGAGCAAAAAGCTTGTATATTTGGTGATAAAAGTTGTATAGTTGCTAAATTTGTAAAGTTTTTGATGTACTTGTGCGTTATTGAAGCAAGTATACTATCAATGTATTGAAGCAAATAACATTATTTAAGATATTAATTTCTCGTGTTCTGTTATTGGGCTTGGTTGAGGATGTTTGCATGTATAAGATTTCAGGTTTCTAGACCATGGCATTACCTTACACTTGTATGATGATCGAAATTTATTCAGATATATTTGTTATTATTGTTTTGGTGTCATGTGATGATATGATGAATACTCATGTAGAGTGAACATATATGGCAGCTACTTGAAAGAAGGTTTCAAAGCAGCAGCAGCAACAACAACATCAGTGTCACAAACAAAAGGGTTAAAAACACAATTGTAAACACAAAATAGGTTTAACTTTCAACTTCCATTATTTCCATTACAATTCAAACATGACCAACACACTAAAACACATTTAAACCTCTTGGTAAAAAACTGACTGACACCAGACCAAACAAATTCAAACCTGTAGGCTCAAAACAACACCACCAAAAAATCAACATGAAGCTCAGAACAACAGAAAGTGAACAACAGAAACTGAACATGAAGCGCAAAATGTGTAAGCTCAGAACAACAGAAACCAAATGGAGATTATACCAATTCATATAAGACTGAACATATCTGGCAGCTGCTTGAAAGAACCTTTCACAGCAGCAGTAGCAGCAACATCAGTGTCACAAACAAAAGGATTAAAAACACAATTGTAACCACAAACTATTTTTAACTTTCAACTTCTATTATTTCCATTACAATCCATACATGACCAACACACTAAAACACATTTAAACCTCCTAGCAGTCGAAACATTCTCAATGGGTCAAAAATGGGCAGTCGAAGAGAGTGTCCTCTTTGCCCTTTCGCAAGCAGTCCTCAGCCTTCTCAAGGCTCTTGGGTTCTCCACTAACATCCTTCTTGTTCTTCCTCATGAATTCCTCAACAAAGTGATTCACCAAAAATAAAGAAGCAAGTACGTAAATATATATATTATAATGAATTGCAGGTAAACTTTTGACTTGGAGATATAACCACATACCACTCGGCTGTTCCTATAGAGTGTTTGACGAACATGGTAAAGCTGGAAATTTAAATTCACAGGTTATCATCAAATTCAGGATAGACAGGTATTTGAACAACAACAAAAAATTTCAGCAAAAAAATCTGCAGGCTCAGAACAACAACAACAGCAAAGAAAACTGTAGGCTCAGAACAACAACAACAGCAAAATAATCTGTAGGCTCAGAACAACAACAAGAGATGCAAAAAAATTTGTAGGCTCAGAATAACACCACCAAAAACTGAACATGAAGCTCAAAATGTGTAAGCTCAGTACAAGAGAATTTGAACATGAAGTTCAAAATGTGTCAGCTCAGAACAACAGAAACTGAACAAAAAGCTGAACACCACCTGTTACCGCTGAATCTGGTGTGGGGGTAAACAGATAGAATTTGTGAGTTCTTGGAAAACCTGAATAGCAAACACCTAAGCTGTTCCGCCGGAGTTTGACCGCTGACTCCTGCCATTCACCTGCAAAGAAATGAGAGACACCGGGGTTGATCCCGGCGACGCACCCTCCGACGCTCAAGTCAGTAACCAGAAATGATTATGAAAGAGCGTTTAACTAGCAAAAGATTGATTACCTCTTAATGGAGATGGGTGTGGGGTATTTATAGTCGCCGTTGGGATCAGATAAGGAATGTGATTCCTGTGATCTGATAAGGCGTAAAATCCTCGTAATCAGATTAGGAATGTAATCCCTTAATTCCCGTTGAGAGGATAGTCGCGAATCAGGCCCGTTGATTTTGTTTAATCAGAGACTCTAATTCTATCCTGTCGGACTGGGTTTGTATCGGATCGAGACCCGTACCCAGTTGAGATGGATCCGTTCGCGGGTTATTGGATCTGTGAGAAGGAGACCCAGTACCCGCTTCGGACCCGCTAGTAGGTGAAATCACCGTTTTACCCCTGAGCTTTGAGATTCGCGTCCGATGTGAACGGTCCCGATTTAATCCTATTTTTAGCCATATCACGAGCCCCCCACTCTCGAAGACTGAGTTTGATCAGCCTTTGAGGAGTAGCTTTACTATTCTAATGGCGTACGAGATTTTATCGGTGTTCTTAAGGGAGTTTGGAATCTTGCTCGGGGTGTAACGGTGTTATTATGGGCTTGTAAAATGCCCAAAAATATTCTCAGAATTTTCTTGATTTTTGGTGATTTTTCCAGATTTTTCTGAATTTTTTCTCATTTTTTCAAATTTTTTATTCATTTTCCGAATTAAATAATTAATTATCAAAAATATTAATTAATTATTCTAATTTAATAATTATTTTTTTAGAATTTAAAAATAATTTTTTCTGAATTAATAATTATTTTTAGAATTTTTAATTAATTTTTTCGATTTTTAAATATTTTTTTCGGTTTTTTTAAATAAAAAAACAAATAAATAAATAAATAAATAATTTAAATATTACCTGGACACGTGGCGTGTTCCCGACCGTCGATCATGATCAGATGTGCGCGCATCGTGAGGCAGATCACGTTCTGGACACGTGACGCGTTTCTGAGCGTCGATCGTGTCGCGACGCGAATTTTGAAACGATCGGACGGATCTTGTGGGTCGACCGGTTTTTTTCTCCAATTACGAGTTCGGTGCTTCGGCACCTCGGCTCGGCGCTTCGGCTCGTCTACCCCCTCCAAATGATGCCACGTGGCATGCCACGTGGCCGCCTTTTTTTTTTTTTTTTTTTTTTTTCTATTTTTCTTCTTCTTCTTCATCTCTGCTCTGCTTCTTTCCGCTGCTTCTATCTTTTCTTCTTCGTCCCTGTTCTTCCTTTCCCCTCCTTCGCCTTTCTCCCCCCTTCCTCGTCTTTTCGCCCTTCGAGCACCGCTACGCATTTGGGAGCTCGTCGAAGGTGTGGTTCGACGGGGAGTTCGCGGAGGGGGGAGCTCGGTTGGTGAAGAGCACGGAGTCGAGGTCAGCGCTCGATGGATGCAGCTCGGCCGTCGTTCGAGCTCGGCGAGGAGAAGAACTCGCGAAGGGGAGGAGCTTGACGAAGAAGATAAGGAGTTCAAGCTTGGAGCCTCCGGAGCTCGGCCATGGAGGTGGGTTCGAGTTCGGAGCTCGTCGACTCAGTAGAGAGGAGCTCGGAGGTGGGATGTCGGAGCTCGATGCTTCGGCAAGTTCAATGGAGCTCCGCCAACGGAATGGAGCTTTGGCAAGTTCAATGGAGCTCCGCCAACGTCGGAGCTCGATGCTTCGGAGCTTCGACTGTGGTGGCTCGACGGAGTGGAGGTAGCACAGTTCGAGCTCGGCAATGGCAGAGGAGAGCTTTGGCAATGGGAGACGAGCTCGACAGTTGACGTGGACAGGAGCTTCGACGAGTAGTGGAGCTTCTGTTTTGGAGGTGAGCTCGGGAAGGGGGCGAAGGTGGAGCTCGGCCCTGCGCTTCAGAGCTTGTCGAAGGAGACCTCGGCTGTCATGGGGAGCTCCGTGATGGCGTTTGGTCGTGGAAGAGGAGCTCGGCGGTGAGGTGTTCGGAGAAGGAGATGATGGGAGCTCGGAGCTCGGTGCTTTGGTCGGAGCTTTGTGAGCTCGGTGATGCCGAGGCTATGGCGGATTCGACGAACGGTTGCGAGGCCAAGGCGGAGCTCGATTGCCACACGAGTTCGGCGAGGTTGAGGGTGTCGTCGAACTCGGCGGGAGTTGGAGCTCGAAGGCGACGAAGAAGAGTTTGGGTTTTTTTTTTTGTTGGTTTTAGCGGGAGATTGGAAGAGAAGAAGAAGTAGGGGAAGTGGTTTATGGGGTTCGGGTTTGGATCCTGAACCCGACCCTATAGCCTTTTTTTTTTAATTCGCTCTTCTCTTCCTTGCTGCTCGACAGATGCATCTTGCTCGGCAGATCCGAGCACGGATTTTGATGAGCATTTTTGCCACTTTGCAGTTCGGTAGATCGGTAGCTCGGATTTGAGATCCGAGCTACGTGGCTCAATTTGAGCGGTTGATCACGATCGTGGTGCGAATCATGAGACAAGAGGCTCAAATTTCGAGAAAACGTTATCTTGTCGTTTTGTGGAGACGTGGCGCTATCTGAGCCATTCATCATGTTCTAGCACGTATTTTGAGACGATCCGACGGTGAGATGGGATCGGCCGAATTTTTCTCCATATGTGGAGGTCGGTACCTCGGCACCTCGGATCGATGGGATCGGCAGCTCTTCTGAGAAGAAAAAGGAAGGGGAGGAGAGGCATTTGGGTTCTCTCCTCTACCTTGTTCTTTTGCACAGTGGAGAAGGGGAGAAGAGGAAGGGGAGGAGAGGCATTTGGGTTCTTTCCTCTGCCTTGTTCTTCCGCACAGGGGAGAAGAGGAGAAGAGGAAGGGGAGGAGAGGCACTTGGGTTCTCTCCTCTGCCTTGTTCTTTTGCACAATGGAGAAGAGGAGAAGAGGAAGGGGAGGAGAGGCATTTGGGTTCTCTCCTCTGCCTTGTTCTTTCGCACAGTGGAGAAGAGGAGAAGTGCTGGGTACTTTTTGGAGAGGTGAAGAGGAGCTCCACTCCTAGGGGCGGAGAAGAGGCGCTGGGAAGATCCTCGTAAGAGCCATGGGAAGACCCATTCTTTGAAGTGAGCGCAAGGAGCAACTCTAGGGGAGAGTTGTGAGCTCCGAACTCGTTGAGAAGAGGTCTGCTTTGGAGGCGAGCGGAGCGAAGAGCTCGGTTCTAGGGAAGAGCCACTTGGAGGGGGAGTGTGAGGAGGAACTCTAGGGGAGAGTTGTGCTCCGAACTCGTTTGGAAGAGGTCCGCTTTAGAGGGAGCGGAGTGATGAGCTTGGTTCTAGGGAAGAGCCACTTGGAGGGCGAGTGTGAGGAGGAACTCTAGGGGAGAGTTGTGCTCCGAACTCGTTTGGAAGAGATCCGCTTTAGAGGGAGCGGAGTGAGGAGCTCGGCTCCGGGAGAGAGCGGTATGGGAGACGAGTTTGAGGAGCAACTCTAGAAGAGAGTTTTAGCTCCGAACTCGTTGAGAAGAGCTCTGCTTTGGAGGCGAGCGAAGTGAAGAGCTCGGCTCTAGGAGAGCCATTTGGATGGTTGATCACAATCGTGGCGCGAATCACGAGACAAGAGGCATGAGTTTCGAGAAAACGTTATCTTGTCGTTTTGTGGAGACGTGGCGAGATCTGAGCCGTTCATCATGTTTTAGCACGAATTTTGAGATGATCCAACGGTGAGATGGCTCGGCAGCATTTTTCTCCATATGTGAGGGTCGGTTCCTCGTCCGCTCGGCTCGGTGACTCAATGGTTCACCCTCTGCCCGTAGTAGCTCGGTATCTCAAGAGGATGGGTCGGAGCTCTGCTCCTCGACTCGGGAGGATGGGTCGGCATATGGGAGAGGTGAAGGGCTCTGAAGCTCTGCCTCTATTCTGTTTGGTTTTGGTGATTTTTGAAGAGGAGCTCCACTCCTAGGGTTGGAGAAGAGGTGCTAGGAAGAGGTGCTGGGAAGACCCATTCTTTGAAGTGAGTGCAAGGAGCAACTCTAGGGGCGAGTTGTGAGCTCCGAACTCGTTGAGAAGAGGTCCGCTTCGGAAGCGAGCGGAGTGAAGAGCTCGACTCTAGGAGAGAGCCATCTGGAAGACGAGTTTTGAGGAGCAACTCTAGGAGAGAGTTGTCAGCTCCGAACTTGTTTGAGAAGATCTCCGCTTTGGAGGCGAGCGGAGTGAAGAGTTCGGCATTAGAAGAGCCATCTGGCAGACGAGTTTGAGGAGCAACTCTAGGAGAGAGTTGTACTCCGAACTCGTTTGAGAAGATCTCCGCTTTGGAGGCGAGCGGAGTGAAGAGCTTGGCTTTTAGAAGAGCCATTTGAGAGGCGAGTTTGATGCGCAACTCTAGGAGAGAGTTGTTAGCTCCGAACTCTTTGAGAAGAGCCCCGCTTTGGGGGCGAGCGAGGTGAAGGGCTCGGCTCTAGGAGAGAGTGATCTGGAAGACGAGTTTGAGGAGAAACTCTAGGAGAGAGTTGTGAGCTCCGAACTCTTTGAGAACCCCGCTTTGGAGGCGAGCGGAGTGAAGAGCTCAGCTTTTAGAAGAGCCATTTGAGAGGCGAGTTTAAGGAGAAACTCTAGGAGAGAGTTGTTAGCTCCGAACTCTTTGAGAAGAGCCCCGCTTTGGGGGCGAGCGAGGTGAAGGGCTCGGCTCTAGGAGAGAGCGATCTGGAAGACGAGTTTGAGGAGCAACTCTAGGAGAGAGTTGTGAGCTCCGAACTCTTTGAGAAGAGCCCCGCTTTGGAGGCGAGCGGAGTGAAGAGCTCAACTTTTAGAAGAGCCATTTGAGAGAAGTTTGAGGAGGAACTCTAGGAGAGAGTTGTGCTCCGAACTCGTGGAGAAGAGCTCCGCTTTGGAGGCGAGCGGAGTGAAGAGCTCGGCTCTGGGAGAGAGCCATCTGGAAGACGAGTTTGAGGAGCAACTCTAGGGGAGAGTTGTGGGCTCCGAACTCTTTTGAGAAGAGGTCCGCCTCGGAGGTAAGCGGAGTGAAGAGCTCGGCTCTAGGAGAGAGCCATTTGGAAGACGAGTGTAAGAAGGAACTCTAGGAGAGAGTTGTGCTCCGAACTCGTCGAGAAGAGCTCCACATTGGAGGTAAGCGAAGTGAAGAGCTCGGCCCTGAGAAGAAAGAGGAAGGGGAGGAGAGGCATTCGGGTTCTCTCCTCTGCCTCGTTCTTTCGCACAGTGAAGAAGAGCAGAAGTGTTGGGTACTTTTGGCGGGAAGACTAAAGAAGGAGAAGAATGAAGGAGCTAAGAAGGGTATGGGTCGGACCGTGGGTATCGGATCCGACCCTAACCCGTTAGCCTCTTTTTCTTTCTTCCTCTTTCTCTGCTTGCTTGTTCGGCGAATCCGAGCACAGATTTTGAGGCACATTTTCCGCCACTTTGCTGCTCGGTAGATCGGTAGCTCGGATTTCAGATCCGAGCTACGTGGCTCCATCTGGGCGGTTGATCACGATCGTGGCGCGAATCACGAGACAAGAGGCACGAGTTTCGAGAAAACGTTATCTTGTCGTTTTGTGGTGACATGGCGCGATCTGATCCATCTATCCCGCTCGAGTGCGAATTTTGAGATGATCTAACGGTGAGATGGGATCGGCAGAATTTTTCTCCATATATAGAGGTCGGTACCTCGTCCGCTCGGCTCGGTGACTCAGTAGTTCACCCTCTGCCCGTAGTAGCTCGGTGTAGTGGAGCTCGGAGTTCGGACAGCTCGAGTGTGAGGAGAAGCTCGGCGAGTTGATGAAGGGGATGGGTCGGCATATGGAAGAGGTGATGCTCTGTTGGTTTTGGAGATTTATGAAGAGGAGCTCCACTCCTTGGGGTGGAGAAGAGGTGCTAGGAAGATCCTCGTAAAAGCCATGTGAAGACCCATCCTTTGAAGTGAGTGCAAGGAGCAACTCTAGGGGAAAGTTTGAGCTCTGAACTCGTTTTGAGAAGAGGTCCGCTTCGGAGGCGAGCGGAGTGAAGAGCTCGGCTCTGGGAGAGAGCGATCTGGAAGACGAGTTTGAGGAGCAACTCTAGGAGAGAGTTTGAGCTCCGAACTCGTTTGAGAAGAGGTCCGCTTCGGAGGCGAGCGGAGTGAAGAGCTCGGCTCTGGGAGAGAGCGATCTGGAAGACGAGTTTGAGGAGCAACTCTAGGAGAGAGTTCAAGCTCCGAACTCGTTTGAGAAGAGGTCCGCTTCGGAGGCGAGCGGAGTGAAGAGCTCGGCTCTGGGAGAGAGCGACTTGAAAGACGAGTTTGAGGAGCAACTCTAGGAGAGAGTTTTGGCTCCGAACTCGCTATTTTAGTGAGAGAATCAACGGTTGTGGGAGCAGTTCCGAATGGCAAACCACTTCTAACCTGCTGAAGAGCAGGTAGTTTGAAGAGGAATCGAGCCAAGTGTTGGACTCCGAACCATCGGTAGAGGTGTTCAACGGTTGTGGGAGCAATTCCGAATGGCGAACCACTTCTAACCCGCTGAAGAGCAGGTTATTTGAAGAGGAATCGAGCCAAGTGTTGGACTCCAAACCATCGGTAGAGTTGTTCAACAGTTGTGGGAGCAATTCCGAATGGCGAACCACTTCCAACCCGCTGAAGAGCAGGTTATTTGAAGAGGAATCGAGCCAAGTGTTGGACTCCGAACCATCGGTAGAGTTCTTCAACGGTTGTGGGAGCAATTCCGAATGGCGAACCACTTCTAACCCGTTGAAGAGCAGGTTATTTGAAGAGGAATCGAGCCAAGTATTGGACTCCGAACCATCGTTGTTAAAGGTTAGTAAGTTGCGGGAGCAGTCATGTAGAAGAAGCTGGACTCCGAACCCACCATTTAAGAGAGTCGTGACTCGGAGAGATAGAGAAGCAAGAGCAATAATTTTCAATGAAAGGATGTAAAGTTTTATTGAGATAAACTAAGTGGTTGCTCCAATAGGGCGAGCCATTATTACATGTTGTTGGCCGAGTTACAAGCATCGGCCTTATTGAAAATCAAGATCCTACTTCTACAATAAGGTGAAGACCTCTTGGGAGGAGCTGGGAGATTCCGAGTGTTGAAGCTTGGCGGGCCCTTCTGTTCGTTTGTAGGCTTCCTCAGGGGGGAAACTCGACCCCCTCTTTTTGGACGAACTTGATCAGGTGCCCCCGCTGTATGAGTTCTTCAATCTCCTCCTTGAGAGCCCGACAATCATCCGTGTCGTGGCCGTGGTCCCTGTGAAAGCGGCACCACTTATCCTTGTTCCTCTTCTTGCCAGGTGTATTCATTCTCGGGGGAGCGCGGAGGAGCCCTTCCTTGTCCACCTCCATAAGAACTTCTGATATATTGGCAATGAGGGGGGTGAACTTCTCAAACCGAGGAGTTGGGCGACGCTGTCCATTGCCGTCCTTCTGGGATTTTTGGGAGCCCTCTTCGCTTGTGCTCTTCCGTTTGTTCCCGGAAGATGTCTCCTCAAAGCCCGGGAGATTCTCGGCTTCTTCGGTCCGAATGTACTTCTCGCTCCTGAGAAGGAGGTCGGCGAAATTATGTGGGGGCTTCTTGGCAAGGGAGGAGCGAAGGCTAGAGTTGAGGACGTTCGATTGGAAGGCGGCCGCTGCAACAGGCTGGTCAAGGGAAGCAATGGATCTCACTTCTGTAGTGAACCTCCTCACATAGTCTCTCAACTTCTCTCCCTTCTCCTGGCGGAGCTGGAGTAACGAGATGTTAGTCTTCTCCGTGCATCTGCTACTCACAAAATAAGTGATGAAGAGGCTCTCGAATTGCTCGAAGGAGAATATGGAAGACGGGGCGAGGCGGGAGTACCACTTCCGAGCCGAACCCTTAAGAGTGGCGAGGAAGGTTTTGCACAGCAAAGCATCGGAAGCTTGGTGGATTAGCATGAGGGTCTTAAAGCTTTCGATGTGGTCCACGGGGTCTGACTCCCCCGAGTAAGTTTCGAACTGCGGGGGTTCGAAACCTCTTGGGATAGGAGCTTCCATGATGGTCCGGGAGAAGGGAGGTCTGCTCGGGCGGATGGTCCTTTCTCTTAACTCCTCATCCTTGTCTATTCGGCAGATGCGCCTCTCCATCTCGTGGAGACGGCGGTAGAGAGCATCGTCCCTTCGACGATAGTCAAACGAGCCTCTGGACTCGTCTTCATAGGAAGGGGAGCGACGACGGTAGCTCTGGGAGCAGCGAGGGCTAGGCATGCGCTGTTGGTTGCTAGGAGCCGGAGGAGGAGTTATGGACCGATGGCGAGGACTTTGGACCCGTGGAGGGGTAGGAGCCTTGTGAGCATTGTTGTTGTTGGGTCGGAGGTTGAGGGATTGCAACACCGTTGCTTGGAACTGCTGGAACTCAGCACGGGTGATGGGTGCCTCATCGTTCCTCGGATGTTGCCGACCGGCAGGGGAATGAGGTCTTCTCCTATGGTGTTCAGGGGACTCTTTCATCCCTCTTCGAGTAGGGGACCTTCTGTAGTCTCGGCGGTGAGGAGATCGCTCATCCGGACGCTGTTGGCGGGAGGCTCCCTCTCGGGCCCGCTTTTCGTCCAGACGGCGGCGAAGATCCTCATCCTTCTGCCGATTGAGGATGGTATTGTGGAGGTCGGAAACTCGAGGATTGTGGGAGGCCATGGAATCCGAAGAGGCATTGTGTACCGAAATGCGGTCCTGATGGAGGGGTTGCTTCTGCGGGTTGGGACACGAAGCCCCCGCACCGGCATTCTGAGGACCGACGGGACCCTTAGGGGGTTGCTGATTCTGAAGAGGAGGCTGATCTTGTTGAAGAGGGTCTTCTGCTTGGAGAGGAATTTGCCCCTGCTGCTGAGCGGGTTGGATGGGGACTACCTCTTGCTGATCAACGGGGTTGGGTCCACGGTTGGACCCTCTGGATCTTACTTTCCTAGGAGGCATGGCTGGAGAAGATCTAACCAACGGGAAGAGGGGAGGCTGCTATTCGTATGTTTCCCACAGACGGTGCCAATCTGTTACCGCTGAATCTGGTGTGGGGGTAAACAGATAGAATTTGTGAGTTCTTGGAAAAACTTAAAAAGCAAACACCTAACCTGTTCCGCCGGAGTTTGACCGCTAACTCCCGCCGTTCACCTGAAAAGAAGTGCGAGACACCGGGGTTGATCCCGGCGACGCACCCTCCGACGCTCAAGTCAGTAACCAGAAATGATTATGAAAGAGCGTTTAACTAGCAAAAGATTGATTACCTCATAATGGAGATGGGTGTGGGGTATTTATAGTCACCGTTGGGATCAGATAAGGAATGTGATTCCTGTGATCAGATAAGGCGTAAAATCCTCGTAATCAGATTAGGAATGTAATCCCTTAATTCCCGGTGAGAGGATAGTCGCGAATCAGGCCCGTTGATTTGGTTTAATCAGAGACCCTAATTCTATCCTGTCGGTCTGGGTTTGTATCGGGTCGGGACCCGTACCCAGTTGAGGTGGATCCGTTTGCGGGTTATTGGATCTGTGAGAAGGAGACCCAGTACCCGCTTCGGACCCGCTAGTAGGTGAAATCACCGTTTTACCCCTGAGCTTTG
This sequence comes from Hemerocallis citrina, assembly GCA_017893485.1. NCBI lineage: Eukaryota > Viridiplantae > Streptophyta > Magnoliopsida > Asparagales > Asphodelaceae > Hemerocallis > Hemerocallis citrina. The sequence continues at coordinate 352,534,153 of CM030359.1, read as the reverse complement.
AGATTCGCGTCCGATGTGAACGGTCCCGATTTAATCCTATTTTTAGCCATATCACCACCAAAAAATTTCAGCTCCCCAGCTCAGAACAACAGAAACTGAACAAAAAGCTGAACACACCAAAAAATTTCAGCTCCCCAGCTCAGAACAACAGAAACTGAACATGAAGCTGAACACCACCAAAAAAATTCTGTATACCAATTGCCGAAAACAGAAACTAAACATGAAGCTGAAATAACTTGCACACTAACTTGGTAGGAGGGTCCAAAAAAACAAAATCATTTTACTTGTCTTGTATAAACTTTTCATCACTGCCTACACACTCCAAAAGGGAAAAATCATGAATAAACAAAATCATGCATAGACTTTTCATCACTGCCTACTAATAAATCAAGTATAAGTGAGTCAAATGCAGAAATTTGAGTTTGTCACTAGGGCTGCTTTATTAAGCCATGCCTACTAGTTCCAAACAATTTTTTTTTTTGCATCTCCACCTCTTCCAAGTCAATCATTTTAACAACAACAGTGATAAATTTCAAAATATACAAGAATATGTATACCAATTGCCGATAACAAAAACTGCACTTGAGTTCTGAAAAGACTTGCACACTAACTTGGTAAGAGGGTGCAAAAAAACAAAATCATTTTACTTGTCTTCTATAAACTTTTCATCACTGCCTACACACTCCAAAAGGGAAAAATCATGAATAAAAAAAATTCATGCATAAACTTTTCATCACTGCCTACTAACTTGGTATTATTTGTATAAACAAAATCATTTTACCAACTTTTCGAAGATAAATTTCAAATCATGCATCTCTTTTATGTCCATTATCATTTTTCCTGCAAACAGTCAAGATATAACGATTAATTTAACAAATGTGTTATTTGGTATTAAAGAACAATAATTACAGATATAGGTCAAAAATTATTTTAAATCATGTAAGACACTTACCTACAAAATTCACAGAAATAAACTAATAAAGTTCATGCAATATTTGGGTCCTCTTCTGATTTCATTCTTGAAAAAGTAGTAGAAGCTTGTGACTCATTCATATTAGAACTACACGATTAATCAGCACAAATTAAAGATAAGATTATATTATATATAATAAAAATTGAAATCAAGTTTGTAAGAGAATACCAACCTTTCCTTCAAAGGAAAAATGCGACTGTCATGATTAACAAGCTTATTGCATAAACAACACTTCCTTAATGGTTTCGCGACCTTCTCCAATGCTTTCTCCTTCCCCCCTTTAATTCGCTTTCCACTACCTTTGGTCTTTGCAATATCTGGTACATAAATATTGACTGTTTTAGGTAATGAAGTACTTCTTGCTTGTTGTAATTCTTGGGGCATATATTGTTGCAATTCTGCATTAACACCAACTAGTAATGTTCTGGTCTTGTGGCGCATCTCCTTGGATGAGCGAGCATTCCTCATCAACTTGTGGATTTCATTTTACAACTCCACCATATCCAAATCTTGTGGACAACCGCAGCTACCAATGATTTCTTCACCACCATCATCGTATACAATCTCGGTAGTTATCGAAGCGGTCCACCTCTTTAAGATATAAGATTGAGGCAGCAAATCAACAAACTCATTCCTCAATACCACAAGGATGTGTCTACAAGGAATTCCTTCAACTTCAAATTTTCTACAAGTACAGGACCCAACATTGTCCATTCCCTTATAGAACACATCCCTTGTTTTATCTGATTTTAGTGACTTTCCCATTCTCCTCACAATGTAGTGCCGCACACTCCCATCGTCAACTTTCATTAAAGAGACGTAATTCAAGCTTTAAACTAATTCATCTTGAAATACATGAAATTTCTTTCTCGTGTAGAGCTCAGACATTTGTGTCTCAATTTCTAAATCTGTTTGCAGCTTTGGTTTTGTATGAAGAGTTGTGTAGTCTGCTGCTAACTGATTTTGTCTTTGTTTCCTTATCGCCCCTTCAAACCTCGTAATAAATTCATGTAGAGAATTTCTACTATTAACATACTTATCGACAAAAGCATTCATACTTTCTGATCTTTGAGTTGTGCGAATTCCAGCAGTGAAAATATGCTTAGCATAAGTTGTTATCCACTTTTCATGAAGCTCATAAATATCAGAAAGCCAAGGATTACCTGCTATTTCAATATGTATCAAGTATTAATACTACTAAAAATGGTCAAACAAAAATAAAATTTATTAAAACAAGTATTACCTGCAATTTGCAAATTAGCGTTCATTACTTCATTCCATCTCATCTCAAACTCTTCCGGCGTCTCTGAATCCCAAATGCAACTATGGAATGGAATGCTAAAATCACTATTAAGGCCCGGACCACCAAGCTTATCGAGAAGCTTTTTAAGAATGTGTCACATGCATAGCCTGTGGCTGGAACCAGGAAAACACATTCGCATTGCATTTTCCATTGCAGGATCTTGATCTGTAATGATAACTTTAGGTGGAGACCCACACATTGTTTCTCCCCAATTTTCAAACAATCAAGCAAACGACTCGTTCGTCTCTTTATTTATGAAAGCTGCACCAAAATTGATAGATTGACCATGATGATTAACTCTAGTAAATGGAGCAAAAACCAATTTGTATTCATTTGTTTCATATGTAGTATCAAAAATTAGCACTTCACCAAAATGCTTATAAGCCTTCCTGGCAAGAGCATCAACCCAAAACACATGGGTTAATTTGTTGTCTTCATCCACCTTGTAATGAAAACAGAAAGAAGGATTCATCTCTTTTTCCTCTTGCAAGTGCTCCAGCAATATATCCACATCATAAGCTCTCCTTCCATCCTTGTCTCTTTGCAACGAATTTCTAATGTCCTTTTCAGTACAATTAATATTACTGAAACCCTCATTTTCTATCTCCATGAAGGACATAAACTCTGAAGTTCTTATGTTAGCCTCTTTGAAAGAACTAAGTAAACTTTTTTGAGCTTCGAAAACCGTTCTATTACTTCTTAAGAACTGTTGCTTTCTAGGTGTAACACAAGGATGGGTGTGCTCTTCAACAAACCTTCGAATTGACCATCTCCCATCATCATCTTTTTGAATTCGTATTTGAGCCAAATACTCTTCTTTAGTCACAACCCTTCTCCTTCTCTTCATCACATTTGAAGAAGACGGTTCTTCAATATTGGCAACATTTACTCCAACTGTATCTATCGGCTTACCTTGCTTTGAGCATATAAATTGTTGTGAATACCTCTTCTTCGTAGAAGTGTCTACCATTGTAGCGAACTTACGAACAGAAAAACCAGCTAATTTTGCATATCTTTTATAAAATTCATATCCTTCTTCTAATGTTGCAAATACTAAACCAACAATTGGTTTAGAAACATCATCAACGTCTCTCCAACCAGTATGAACATCTTGGCTTAGTAACTCTTCATTTTCAAACTCCATCCTTCATAGAAAAATTAGACAATAAACATAAAAAAAACATGCTACAACTTTAAAAATAACACAAAGGAAAAACTCCAACAGACTACATTCTAAAGCTACAAGACCAATATCATGTATTTAGAAACTATTATAACCCTTCACTTCACATGTAATAGTTAACTAATTAATAAAGTCTTCATATTGAGAGGATATGAAACTTAGTGTTGAAAAATTCAAGTATGTACACATTTTGGACACTTAAATATTTTTCTTTTTTGGGAGAAACATCCCTAGTTAAATGAGAAACATCCCTCGGCTTCTTTCTCTAAAGTATTAGTGCACGTGCACAACACACAGAGGATTTGACTTCCCAATTTTGATTTGATGCAATGGACAGGCAAAAAAAATGTCTCCCATTAGCAAAACTATAAGCAATGATTTAAGCAAATCTCAGAACAAGTAACTAGGGTGCATCTATGATGTATATGCTTTAAGTGAAGTTTCTTTAATATCAATATACTAAACCAGTATAATTAATTATGGTATAAATATGACACAATATTACTTGATCAACATCAGAACATAGTAAAGGTAGTTAACATGAAACTGTAATGTTCATCACAGACCTAAAAGAAAACTTCTTCTACATAAGGGACCATCATGATTATGTCTGCTCATATGCATGTGTAATGTCTGCATCACAAAATTACAGATGTAGTTTTGATTTAATGCTCGGCAGACTTCAAGTTATTAATCTAATACAAATATTATTTGTTGACTAAAAAATTTGAACCATTCACAAATGTAACTTTACCGATCTTACAAGTTTCTGACATGGCTGAAATATATTTCAAGAAATGAATGTATTGTTGTTAAAGAAATGAATGCATAATTTCCGAAATAAAAATCTAACAACAAACTATAAGCAATTATAAAGGAAATAAAATTTGAAATTGAGATTACTCGATGGAAAGATTGCAGCCCAAGCTAGAGAGAGAACCCTACTAAGAGTAGAAATCGAAACCCTAATCGTGATTTGGGTTTTTCGTCGCAGAGAGAGCGAACCCACTGAGAGAAGAAATCGAAACCCTAATTGCGATTTGGGTTTGTCGTTGGGAGAGAAGCAGAACTCACTGAGAGTAGAAATCGAAACCCTAACATCGATTTGTGTTTCGATGAAGAGTCAGAGACAGAGCAAGAGGGAGAGTCGTCGAAGTAGGGTTTAGACAAGTGACGAAGAAAGAGACAACGGGAGAGAAAGCTCTTCTTTGGTAGTGAGAAGATAAGAAAGATAGGGGATGAAGAAAGAGAGAGAAGGAAAGAGAGCTCTTCTTTGGTTGTGAGAAGATAAGAGAGATAGGGGTTTTCGATTATACCCCTTTTACCCCTCAACAGATCTGAAGATAAGCGCCTCCAGAACTGAGCCGTTCGATCGCGATCAATCGCGATTGAATGGATGAAAACCCCAGCTTCCGATAACGATTTCAGCTCCCCCAGCTCTTAATAGACTTACTCTCTCTCTATATATATACTAGTATAATGCACGTAAGATGCACATCTATAAACGTGTGTAGGATTTTGAGGAAGGGGCAGGTCACCGAAGAGGTTGCATGCATGCATGCAGACAGGCATCCACAATTTATTCATTTTGATATTTGCATGCATGTGTTAAACCTACTGGCTTTGATAGGAGGAAACTTTCTTATGAATAAATTGTGCACGCAAGTACATGCAAATCTATACTATTAATTATTTTCCCAATACATGCAAATTACATTTCTGACCTCCGATATTAACCCTATATTTTTTTTAGCCTTTTATGTTTATGAGGGCATGATAGTAAAAAGCCGCGAAAATGGGGCTTTGCTTAATAATAGTGTGTGTATATATATATATATATATATATATATATATATATATATATATATATATATATATAGAGTCCCCTTCGGTTGCACACTACTTTTGGTGAGCACTCACGAAATAGAGCACCTATGACAAATCCGAACCGCTCATATTGTTCTATATACCTTAGATAGCCTAACAATAAAAAATCAAGTAATATGAAGTTCATTTGCCCATCCATCATGCTGTTAGAATTTTCAGCCATACAATTTTGTAATGATGTAAATCATGGGTAAATGAACTTCAAATTACTTGATTTTTTATTGTTAGGCTATCTAAGGTATATAGAACAATATGACCGGTTCGGATTTGTCATAGGTGCTTTATTTCGTGAGTACACACGGAGTGCTCACCAAAGTAGTGAGCAGCCGAAGATTTCTATATATATATATATATATATTTCAACTGAGCATTTCCCATATATACATATATAGTATATATGGGAAATTTCCAAAATTTCCACAACATCATATATATATATATATACATATATATGGGAATATATATATTTCAACTGAGCATTTCCCATATATACATATATAGTATATATGGGAAATTTCCAAAATTTCCACAACATCATATATATATATACATATATATGGGAAATATCATATATATATATATATACATATATATGGGAAATTTTCGAAATTTCCACAACATCGTATATATATGTATATATGGGAAATATCATATATATATATATATATACATATATATGGGAAATTTTCGAAATTTCCACAACATCATATATATATATATATATATATATATATATATATATATATATATATATATATATATATATATATGTATATATAATTGATATGGCTAAAAATGGGGTTAAATCGGAACCGTCCAAATTGAGTACGAATCTTGAGACGTGGGGGTAAAATGGTGATTTCGCCTACAAGAGGGCCCGAAATAGGTGTTGGGTCTTCTCCCCAAGAACTCAGTAACCTACGAACGGATCCACCAACAAGAGGGTGCGGGTCTTAACCTGCTGCACACCCAATCCAGCGAGATAAAATCAGGGTCCCTGATTAATCTTGATTAACGGCCCAGATATACATCTATCTTTTCACCGGGATTTGGGGATAAAATTCCTTATCTGATTACGGGGAATATGCCTCATCAGATTACATTCCTCATCTGATTATGGGGAATATTCCTTATCAAATCACCAGGATTACATTCCCAATCTGTCCCCGGGGACGCCTATAAATACCCCCCGTCCATCTCCATTAAGAGGTAATCAATCTTTCACCAGTTTTTACGCTCTTTCATAATCTCTCTGATTACTGACTTGAGCGTCGGAGGGTGCGTCGCCGGGAACAACCCCGGTGTCTCGCACTTTTTGCAGGTCTACGGCGGGATCGACGACCGAAGTCCGACAGAACAGGTACACAGGTTTTCTATTCAGTTTCCCTAAGAATCCACAAGTTCTATCTGTTTACCCCCACACCAAATTTAGCTGCAACAGATTGGCGCCGTCTGTGGGAAACTAACGAATAGAGACCTCTCCTCTTCCCGGTGAACAGGTCTTTTCCAGCCATGCCGCCTCGCAAAGTTAGGTCAAGAGGGTCTAACCGAGTACCCAACCCTGACCAGCAAGAAGTCCTTCCTGATCCCGCTCAGCAACAAGGGCAACTTCCCCCTACCATGGAAGAGCCGCTCCAACGGAACCTTCCACCTCCCGATCCAAAAGGTCCTAACCCTCAGAAACAGCCTCTTCACCAAGAGAACCTCTCCATCTACAACGCCTCCAGTGCTTCTATGGCCTCTCATCATCCCCGAGCCTCTGGTCGCCACACTGTCCCCCCCAAACGCCCGGAGGATGATGACCTCCGTCGTCATCTGGATGAAAAGCGGGCTCGGGAGGAGGTCTCCCGCCAGCAAGAGCGATCCCCTCGTCGCCGAGAGTACCGGAGGTCTCCCATCCGAAGAGGGAGGAAGGACTCCCCCGATCATCACCGAAGGAGGCACTCTCCCGCAGGACGGCAACAGCCTAGGAACAATGAGGCACCCATCACCCGTGCCGAGTTCCAACAGTTCCAAGCGACCGTCCTGCAGGCCCTCAACCTCCGTCAGAATCCTATTGGGCCAAAGCTCCCATCCCCTCCTCCGGTCCGAAGCCCTCGCCGACGGTCTCCCTCTCCTCGACCCGCTCCTACCAACTCCCGGCATACTCCAAGTCCTCGCCGTTCTCGAAGCTACCATCGGCGCAGCCCTCGCTCCCCCTCATACGAAAACGAGTCCCGTGGCCCGGCGGATTACCGTCGGAGGGATGACACCATGAACCGCCGCCTTAATGAGGTGGAAAAGCTCCTGGGTCAGATAAACCGAGAAGAGGAGCTCAGGGGGAGGACCCTACGTCCTAGCCGGCCCCCATTCTCCCGGACCATAGTGGATGCCCTTGTGCCGTTCGGTTTCAAACCTCCCCAGTTCGAGAATTACACCGGGGAGACCGATCCAGTTGATCACATCGAAAGCTTTAAGACTTTGATGCTCCTCCACCAAGCTTCCGATGCCCTCCTCTGCAAAACATTCCCCGCGACTCTCAAAGGCCCGACTCGAGAGTGGTACTCTCGCCTTGCCCCAGCGTCGATATTCTCCTTTGAGCAGTTCGAAACCCTCTTCATCACCCACTTTGTCAGCAGCCGAAGGACTGAGAAGACCAGCATCTCACTATTGCACCTCCGTCAGCAGAAGGGAGAGAAACTGAGAGACTACGTGAAGAGGTTCACAGCTGAAGCCAGAACCATTGCCTCCCTCGACCAGTCGGTTGCTACCGCAGCGTTCCAATCCAATATTCTCAACTCCAACCTCCGCTCCTCCCTCGCCAAGAAGCCACCACAGGACTTTTCTGATCTCCTCCTTCGCACAGAAAAGTACATTCGGGCCGAAGAGGCTGAGCAACAACCCAACTGGGAGGTGCCTGCCTCCGGGTTTAAAAGGAAGGGGACGGAAGAAGAAGGAGCCAAGAAGCTCCAGAAGGATAATGCCGGCCAGCGCCGACCTCCCCCTAGATTTGAGAAGTTCACTCCCCTCAACGCTAACCTCTCAGCCATCTTCATGGAGGTCGAAAAAGACGGGGTCTTGCCTCCGGCTCCCAAGATGAACACCCCTGCCAAGAGAAGAGATAGAGAGAAATGGTGCCGCTATCACCGGGACCATGGGCATGACACCAACGACTGTCGTGCTCTGAGGAACGAGATCGAAGCCCTTATCCAGAGGGGACAACTAACGAAGTTTGTAAGAAAGGACCGAGCCGAGCTTCCTCCCCCGCCTCGGGGGGCTAACAAGCGTCCGGAAAGGGAAGAGACGCCAGACTTCGAGGAAGAGCGAGTCCTCCACCTCATCCATGGGGGTCCAATGGGAGGCTCCTCGAACTCCTCTCGGAAAGCGTTTATCAGAGAGGTCAATTCAGTCCGAGCCACACCTCCTCCCAAAGGTCTCGGAGTGCCAGTCACCTTCTCCGACGAAGATCTCGAGGGAGTTCGTATCCCACATTGTGACGCCCTCGTCATTTGCCTTCACATGGCGAATTTCAAAGTGGAGAGGATCTTAGTAGACAACGGCAGCTCCGTCAACATCCTCTTCCTCTCCGCTTTTAAAGGCCTAAAGCTCTCCAGAGACAGACTCAAGCCCGCCGGTTACACTCTCCATGGGTTCACGGGGGTTCCGGTAACTATTGAAGGGGTGATCACCCTCGATGTAACTGCCGGCCAAACTCCTACCACCAGGACAGAGCCAATGGACTTCATGGTGGTGGATGTTCCCGCTGCCTACAATGTCATTTTGGGCCGGCCTGGCCTCGCAGCTCTGGAAGCAGTTCCTTCAGCATACCATCTGAAGATGAAGTTTCCCACTCGATCCGGGGTCGGGGAAGTAAGGGGAAATCAGGAGCAGGCCCGGAAGTGCTACATGACCTCAACCCTTGGGCCCGTCCTCTCCGTAGAGACCCTGGAGATTCCCCAAGATTCTGCAAGACCGACCTCCGAGCCAGTGGACGAACTGGAGGAGGTGCTCTTCTCTGAACAAGAGCCGACCCGCAAGTTCTTCGTAAGCAAGACTCTCCCGTCCGCCCTATACTCAGATATTGTGAAATGCATCCGAGCCAATCAAGACCTCTTCGCATGGTCCGCAGCAGACATGCCCGGTATCTCCGAAGAACTCCTAGTCCACCGCTTAAGCGTTGATCCGGGGTCCAAACCGGTTCAGCAGAAGAGGCGCAAGTTCGCCCCCGAGCGTCAGCTCGCTATCAAAGAGGAGGTAGATAAGCTGTTGAAAGCCCGATTCATACAGGAGGTAAACTACCCGGAGTGGTTGTCTAACGTAGTAATGGTGAAGAAGTCCAATGGGACGTGGAGAATTTGTATTGATTTCACCGACCTCAACAAGGCTTGCCCCAAAGATCCCTTCCCTCTGCCGAGCATCGACACTCTGATTGACGCAACCTCGGGACACGAGCTCCTCAGCTTCATGGATGCCTTCTCAGGTTACAATCAGATAAGGATGTTCCCTCCAGACATCCCGAAGACATCGTTTGTTACCGACCAGGGCCGTTATTGTTACAGGGTCATGCCGTTCGGTCTCAAGAATGCCGGTGCAACATACCAACGCCTAGTCAACAAGGTCTTCCAGGCCCAGATCGGCCGAAACATGGAAGTGTACGTCGATGATATGCTTGTAAAGAGCATCCGAGGTATTGATCATGTGGCCGACCTTCAGGAAGCCTTCGACGTCCTAAGAAAGCACAGTATGAGGCTCAACCCGAACAAGTGTGCGTTCGGCGTCTCATCAGGGAAGTTCCTCGGCTTCATGGTTAGCCAACGAGGGATTGAAGCAAATCCGGAAAAGATCAAGGCCATATTAGACATGGCCCCTCCCAGAAATATCAAAGAAGTTCAGAGATTGACCGGTCGCCTAGCTGCCATAGGGCGCTTTCTGTCGAAGTCCGGGGAGAAGTGTCTCCCGTTCTTCAAAGCCCTCAGGGGGGCTAAAGGATTCGAGTGGGGACAGCAGCAACAAGACTCCTTCGACCAGCTTAAAGCCTACCTCGTCAATCCACCTCTGCTCAGCAAACCGATACCTGGCGAATCACTCTATCTCTACCTGGCAGCTTCCGAACAGACGCTTAGTGCGGTCTTAGTCAGAGAAGAAGAAAGGGCTCAGAAACCCATTTACTACGTCAGCAAAGTGCTCCGGGACGCCGAGCTCCGGTACCCGAAGATTGAGAAAATGGCCTATGCCCTGGTAATGGCCGCGAGAAAGCTTCGACCCTACTTTCAGTCCCACTCGGTGGTCGTCCTTACCGACCAGCCGCTGAAACAGGTCCTTTACAAGCCTGAGACTTCCGGCCGCCTCATGAAGTGGTCGATCGAGCTGAGCCAACATGATATAACTTATCAGCCTCGGACCGCCATCAAGGCTCAGGCGCTGGCCGAATTCATAGTTGAGAGTACAATCCCTGAGCCCTGCCAAACAGCAAAGGGGCCACCGGTTTGGTCGATTTATGTTGACGGATCTTCTTGCAATGAGGGAAGCGGGGCAGGAGTCATCCTGGCAGGCCCAGATGACTTCATCCTCCAGTACTCCCTCCGTATAAATTTCAAAGCCTCGAACAACGAAGCCGAATACGAGGCGTTATTAGCCGGTCTCAGAATGGCTCGAAATGCAGGGGCACAGCGGCTACAGATCTTCAGCGACTCTCAGTTGGTTGTCAACTAGGTCCTCGGAGAGTATGAAGCCCGCGATGACAGAATGGTTAAATACCTGGCTAAAGTCAAAAGCCTCATGGCGCTGTTCGAGGAGGCCCTCATCCGAAGGATCCCTCGAGAAGAAAATGCTCAGGCCGACGCCCTATCGAAATTAGCCTCCTCTTCCCTTCAAGGTCTTGAACAGACCGTATTGATAGAAGTCCTCTTGAGGCCAAGCATAGAGGACGAAGCCCCAGACTCCGTTGAAACATTGCCTGTCCTCCTCGAGGACAACTGGATGAAGCCCATCGTCGAATTCTTAAAAGACGGACTCCTCCCTGAAGATCCGAGGGAAGCAAGAAGAATCAGGACCCGAGCCGAGCGTTTTGCTTTAATCGAAGGCATCTTATATAAACGCTCCTTCACCCAGGTGGACGGTCGGCCTTACCTAAGGTGCCTTTCCCCCAGGCAGGCCAACTACGCCCTGCAAGAGCTCCACGAGGGCATCGGCGGAGCTCATTCGGGGTCCAGAGCTCTAGCGCGCAAAGTATTGAACTACGGGTATTACTGGTCCACTCTCTTACGGGACGCCGAACGACACGTTCGGCAATGCAGCTCCTGTCAAAAGTATGCAGACATCCGATGCCTTCCACAAGCACCGCTCACCTCCCTATCAAGTCCGATCCCCTTCGCCATGTGGGGGATGGATTTACTAGGACCGTTTCCACCAGCTCCCGGACAGCTAAAGTTCCTAGTCGTGGCAGTCGACTACTTCTCTAAATGGATAGAAGCCGAGCCCCTGGCTACAATCACCGAGCATAGAGTCGTTCAATTCTTCTGGAAAAATGTGATTTGCCGCTTCGGCGTTCCCCGAGTCATAGTCACGGATAACAGGACACAGTTCACCGGAGCCGCCTTCCGAGCTTTGTGTGAGGACCTCTCCATACAACACCGATTCTCCTCCGTCTCCCATCCTCAGTCGAATGGCCAGGCTGAGAATGCCAACCGACAGATTCTTTCAGGCATCAAGAAGAGATTAGACAAGTGTTCCAAAGGACTATGGGTCGATCAGCTGCCGAACGTGCTCTGGAATCACCGCACCACCAAGCGGACCCCAACAGGCGAGAGCCCATTTAATCTCACCTATGGGGCCGAGGCCATCATCCCCCTAGAAGTCGGGATACCCTCTCCTCGCCTGATCGCTTATGAAGAAGAGCAGAATGCTAGAGAGCTCAGAGCAAGCCTAGATCTGATAGACGAAATCCGAGAGAGAGCGGCCATACGCCAGCAAGCTTACCGAAGAAGGATCGAGCTAGCATACAACAAAAGAGTCCGCCCAACGGACCTCAAAGAAGGGGATTTAGTCCTTCGGAAATTGGCCATCTCGTTCCCCGGACAGAAAAGCAAGCTGGCCCCGAACTGGGAGGGACCGTACAAGATCTTGAAAGTGATCAGCCCCGGTACGTACAAGCTAGAAGATCTCGAAGGCAGAGAAATTCCCAGGACTTGGAACGCCGACCATCTTTTGAAATACCAAGAGAAGGCAACCACGTCTCTCTAAGTAACTCGAGATGTCGAACCGTTCCCTTCCTTTTACTAGTAGTGATTTTTTCCTTTTGTTTTTTCATTGTAATAACGGCTAGCAACTTTAGAAGCAGCCGATCATTAGATATTAATGAATGAAGTTTCTTCATGTTTTCACTACTATTACCTCTCTGCTTTTAACCCCTTAAATTAACAATGGTTCCGGAGTCCAACACTTGGCTCGATCCTACTTTGCGAGTTCGCTCCTAAGCGAGCTAGAAGTAGCTCGCCATTCGAAACTGCTCCCACAGCCGTTGAATGGTTCGGAGTCCAACACTTGGTTCGAATCTACTCCGCAAGCTCGCTCCTAGGCGAGCTAGGGGTAGTTCGCCATTCGAAATTGCTCCCACACCCCTTAAATTAACAATGGTTCCGGAGTCCAACACTTGGCTCGATCCTACTTCGCGAGTTCGCTCCTAAGCGAGCTAGAAGTAGCTCGCCATTCGAAAATGCTCCCACAGCCGTTGAATGGTTCGGAGTCCAACACTTGGTTCGACTCTACTCCGCAAGCTCGCTCCTAAGCGAGCTAGAGGTAGTTCGCCATTCAAAATTGCTCCCACACCCCTTAAATTAACAATAGTTCCGGAGTCCAACACTTGGCTCGATCCTACTTCGCGAGTTCGCTCCTAAGCGAGCTAGAAGTAGCTCGCCATTCGAAAATGCTCCCACAGCCGTTGAATGGTTCGGAGTTTAACACTTGGTTCGACTCTACTCCGCAAGCTCGCTTCTAAGCGAGCTAGGGGTAGTTCGCCATTCGAAATTGCTCCCACACCCCTTAAATTAACAATGGTTCGGAGTCCAACACTTGGTTCGATCCTACTTCGCAAGCTCGCTCCTAAGCGAGCTAGGGGTAGCTCGCCATTCGAAATTGCTCCCACAGCCGTTGAAAGGTTCGGAGTCCAACACTTGGTTCGATTCTACTTAGCGAGATCGCTCCTAAGCGAGCTAGGGGTAGTTCGCCATTCTAAAACGCTCCGACGACCCTAACCTAATCAACCAAGGACCCCGAAGTCTAAAACTTGGCTCGATGCTACTTCACGATTTCACTCATGAACGAACTAAAAGAAGCTCGCCCTTCGGAGTCCGACGCTTTAGAAGTTACGGCACGGCAGACAACAGTCACAAGAATAAAACACACAAGTTCGGCAATAACGCGTTTATTGATGAAACAGATGTGGTACAAAGGCAAACACAGCAGGAGCACAACTCATCAAAGGAAAGTTACAATGCCGACTTATTACACTTAGCGAAAAACAAAAAATAAGCAAAAAACTCGCGCAGTCGACCACTTCAGCGCTTCTTTGGAGCCGGAGCGTTCCGCTTCAAGGACACTCGAGAGTGACGACGCTTGTCCCCGGAGCGCGACCCCAAGCCGGCAAATTGGGACGTATCCTCAGCACCGCTCCTAGTAGCTACTCCGACGGACGCCCCGCTCGAGGAGATTGCCACCGAGCTCTGCGCGTCCCCCAGGCTAGGTCGGCCGATCCGCTGACGGGTCGCCATCTCATAGAAGGTAATGCCCCGCTCACTCTCAGCGCGAGTGCATGACGTGCTTCGAACGTTGATCGGCCCTGAATGCGGCTTAAGACGGGCCACTTCCGCCTCCAACTCCGAGATCCTGTCCCGCAACGAGTCGTCTTTGACGTCGACTTTGAAACGTGGGGGTATCGCGAGTCCGGCACTCCAGATCGGCTAGCGATGAGGCGCCGAAGGTGGGTGACCTCGATGCTTTTATCCACCGTCGCTCTCTTCAGCGCTTCGACTTCGGCCGTCAACTCGACTCGTTCGGTCGTCAACTTGGCCACCTCGGCTGTCAGCCCCTCGCCCTCACTCCGAAGCTTCGCCTCTACGGACTGCAGATGCTGTATCTCGGAAAGCAACTCGTCCTTCTCCGCTGTTATTTTGGACAAGTTATGACGAATGCACTGAACTCGAATCTCATTACTGAAATCAGTTGGCAAATGTTCACCTTCGGGTATAAGCTCGGCGATTCTGCTTTCCAAACGACGAATCTCGATATCTCGCCGGCCAAGGACGAGCTGGAGATGCTTCCTCTCGCTTTCAGCTCGGCGCAATCCGAGCTCGACCTCATAAAGTCTCTCTCTACACCTAGCCAGACACAGCCTCGTCGCCCCTAGGTCGGCCTCGGCTGGAACTTCCTTGTCCGGGCGAGAAAGCTCGACGTCTTGGGCGATCACCATAAGCTGCAAAGAGATCGGAGTAACCAGCAAAAACGTCGAACATGGCCGAAGCACTGCACTTGGAAAAATTCTCATCTCTAAAAACAAGGGGGGACAGTTCGGCAAAAGAGGGGGCATAAGACAAAAACTTCCGAACATCAACACTTGCAAAAGTTTTCTTTTCATTAACGTCAAAAGAAGCGGTGGCCAGTCCGCTGTTAGGCATTACAAAGTTCGAAAGGAAAAACAAAAAAGCAAAAACAAAAAAATCAAAAACAACAAAGCGAAATGCGGATTCAGGGCCCGACCTCTTTCCCCGGGCGACGAGGCGGACTAGTCGTTGACTTTGCCGAAGGAGACGCCGCCGCCAGCGGAGTGGTCGTGGTGCTGGGGACATCGCCAGTAACCCCGGCGTCAGCATCAGCGTCGCCCTCCTCCTCTTCCCCGTCGGACTCGGGGTCGAAACCCTCGACGTGTCCGGGGAAGAGCCGCCATCCCGAGACGTCCACCCCGAGGTATGCTTCTCGCACCCGGTCGAGGGCAGTGGCGAAAGCCTTCGCCATGTTCTGTGCGAGGTACCCCTGGGCCTTCTCCAGGGTTGCGTCCTCTGCCGCCTTCACGGCCGCCGCCTGCTTCGCCTCGGCCTCGACCAATTGGTTGGCCGACCCCTCCTTCTCCCGAAGCAGCTCGTCCTCCAGCCTCTTCACTTCGGCCTCGAGATGCTGGATCCTCGCCGACCGACCCTCATGCTCGACTCGGAGCTTGTCGAGCTGGTTCGACATTCGAGCCTTCTCGTTCTGAGCCTGGTCGGACTCCTGCTTTAGCTCCTTCTCCAAGGCGGTCAGCCTCTCGGTGAGTGGCCGAAATGGACGACGATCTACAAAAAAAAGAGAAGAACTGAGAGAGTTAGAAAAATTTTTGTGATTCAAAGGGATGAAACGAACGAAGGGGACTCGGAACTTACCGATACCGTCGAACGAGCGATCTCGATCACGTCGTCGCCTTCCCTCCCCGCGTCCATGGCGGCGCGGTCCTTCGGTGTGGCGAGATGCTTGACGGCTTACATGCTCGCCAACGAGTTCCTGAGGAACCCATCGTGCCTCCGGACTTGCCAGTCCGGGATATGGATCCGCTTGTGCTCCTCCGTCAGGAGCTCCTCGCCTGCCACGGTCAGCGGCGGGGTCGGCATGGCGAGGGCGGCGGCAATGGGGAACTCCCCCACAGGTGCAGGAGCCGAAGTCCCCGCCACGGTGAGGACTGGGTCGTCGACAATCTCCACCGCCTGGACGGGGGCCGCAATCCTCGGCACCTTCGAGGTTGAGGGCAGCTTCGATGCAACCCTCGTGTGCTTCTTCGGTGCCTTACTGGCGAGCCCCGCCCTGAGCGCCAACACCGCCTCGTAGTCCATGGATTCTGCATCGAAAGCAAAAAATGATTAGCACAAAAACGACAAGGCAGCAAGTACGGAAAAAAAAGAACTTGACGAGAGCCGCGTACTAGGATCTACGCAGCAGAGCCCTCCCCTGTAGAGAACGTCCTCCGTCAAATCCTTCCAATCATACTTCGGCCGGTCAAGGAGGGTCCGGACCGCCTCTTCTTCTTCTACTGTAAGCCTCGGTAGCGCCGTCGCCCTCTTGGGCACCCCTTCTGCCCAATTAGTGGGGATCGGCCAGGCCTCTCGACTCCGCACGACGACCCACTTCTCTCGCCAGTGCTTGATAGAGTCGGGGCAGACGACGAGCCTGCCGCCGTGCCTCAGAGTCAGATAATACCGGTACTCCGACTTGTTCCCTTGGTGGAGCCGGTATATCGTCCGAAGCACGTTCAGCTGCGTCTCGATCCCCGCGGCCTGGCAGTGGAGAACGAAGCCATTAATCACTCGCCACGCGTTCGGCATGAGCTGAATGGGGCAGACCCCGTACCAGCTCACCACGGTAACAGCGAACGCGTGGAGAGGTAGCCGAGCACCGGCGATAAAGGCATCGACCGGCCAGCAACACATGGTCACTGGCAGCGGCGAATTAGCCCTAACCCCGGGGCCCGGCAGCATGATTTCGTACTCCTCCGGGATGAAAAAAGAGTCCCGAATAGCAGCCAATTCCTCCTCGCGCAGGATCGACGCCGCGTCGTCCGCCTCCGTCGTCTCCCTCACTTCGTTCTCCTCGAAGGACCTCTCCCTCCCATGGATGATTCGCTCGGCCTGGTCCTTCGGGAGCTCCCTGACCCTGTGCAGCCCCGTCAGCGGACCTGGCAGCTGTCCGAACTCCCCCATCCTCTTCGGATCCTTGACAATTGAATCCTTGCCGAACACCTTGCCCTTGGTTGGAGTCGGAGTCGAGGCCTCGGTGCCTTCAAGGGAGGGCTCGGACCAAGAGACTTCATCTGAGACAGAAGCTACTGACATAATTTATAAATTACCTTGAAGGAGAGAGCTGCCGAAAAACTTCGCCTGAGTCAAACGCCGGTCACCGGAAAAACTCGCCTGAAACACAAGAAAACACCTGAGCAAATGAGAGGAGAAATGAGAAATGAGAGGGGGGGTGAGGATTTATAGAAGGGGGCACTCCCCACGAGGCTAATGGGCTCGTATGACCGGCCCATCTAAACCAAGCGGCGGAGCGATCCCAATCGTCACCTCGCTAACTGCAACGAATCATGAGTTGAATTTAATGCGCATCGCATCTGATAGAACCCCAGAAGTCACTGCAATTAATGAACATCCCATCTGTCAGGGTTGTCAGAGTTGTCAGAGGTGTCAGAGGTTCAAATGGCGCACAGAAAAGACAAACTCCCAAAAACGACAAGTCTGGGAGCTCAGCACTCACTTCCGAGCGTTCGTGACACCGACCCTGTTATGGGGGAAAGATCAAGTTCGGCACTCACTGCCGAGCGTTCGTGATACCGACCCTGTTATGGGGGAAAAATCAAGTTCGGCACTCACTGCCGAGCGTTCGTGACACCGACCCTGTTATGGGGGAAAAGATCAAGTTCGGCACTCACTGCCGAGCGTTCGTGACACCGACCCTGTTATGGGGGAAAAGATCAAGTTCGGCACTCACTGCCGAGCGTTCGTGACACCGACCCTGTTATGGGGGAAAAGATCAAGTTCGGCACTCACTGTCGAGCGTTCGTGACATCGACCCTGTTATGGGGGAAAAGATCAAGTTCGGCACTCACTGCCGAGCGTTCGTGACACTGACCCTGTTATGGGGGAAAAGATCAACTTCGGCACTCACTGCCGAGCGTTCGTGACACCGACCCTGTTATGGGGGAAAAATCAAGTTCGGCACTCACTGCCGAGCGTTCGTGACATCGACCCTGTTATGGGGGAAAGATCAAGTTCGGCACTCACTGCCGAGCGTTCGTGACACCGACCCTGTTATGGGGGAAAAAATCAAGTTCGGCACTCACTGCCGAGCGTTCGTGACACCGACCCTGTTATGGGGGAAAAAATCAAGTTCGGCACTCACTGCCGAGCGTTCGTGACACCGACCCTGTTATGGGGGAAAAATCAAGTTCGGCACTCACTGCCGAGCGTTCGTGACACCGACCCTGTTATGGGGGAAAATCAAGTTCGGCACTCACTGCCGAGCGTTCGTGACACCGACCCTGTTACGGGGTAAACATCAAGTTCGGCACTCACTACCGAGCGTTCGTGACACCGACCCTATTACGAGGTAAAAAATCAAGCTCGGCACTCACTGCCGAGCGTTCGTGACACCGACCCTGTTATGGGAGAAAAATCAAGTTCGGCACTCACTGCCGAGCGTTCGTGACACCGACCCTGTTATGGGGGAAAAATCAAGTTCGACACTCACTGCCGAGCGTTCGTGACACCGACCCTGTTATGGGGGAAATCAAGTTCGGCACTCACTGCCGAGCGTTCGTGACACCGACCCTGTTACGGGGTAAACATCAAGTTCGGCACTCACTGCCGAGCGTTCGTGACACCGACCTTGTTACGAGGTAAAAAATCAAGCTCGGCACTCACTGCCGAGCATTCGTGACACCGACCTCGTTACAGGGTAAAGAACAAGTTCGGCAGGTCGCCAGACCCACTCCCAGCGCTCGCAGCTATGTCGAACTCGCTTTTCTCTCCGGAAAATCTTACCGAACTGCATATGGACCTCGGCCTCCTAGTCGGCGAGCCCTGGGGAGAGTCTAAGGCGCGATACAAATGTATAAGGCCTCCGAACGACGAATTGACGCTTCGCTAGGGTCAAGAGGATATCCCTGCAAAAATGCCACACGACCGTCAGAGCTCATGAGCAACTCGGAGCTCGATCCACTTGGCAAATCACCTCACTGCCTCCTCCGGACTCACAACTCTCCATTTGAATACCGATATAACTCCGCCAGCCATTAAACAGTCAAACTACTCCTCAAAGGCTGATCAAGCTCAGTCTTTAGGAGTGGGGGGCTCGTGATATGGCTAAAAATGGGGTTAAATCGGAACCGTCCAAATTGAGTACGAATCTTGAGACGTGGGGGTAAAATGGTGATTTCGCCTACAAGAGGGCCCGAAATAGGTGTTGGGTCTTCTCCCCAAGAACTCAGTAACCTACGAACGGACCCACCAACAAGAGGGTGCGGGTCTTAACCTGCTGCACACCCAATCCAGCGAGATAAAATCAGGGTCCCTGATTAATCTTGATTAACGGCCCAGATATACATCTATCTTTTCACCGGGATTTGGGGATAAAATTCCTTATCTGATTACGGGGAATATGCCTCATCAGATTACATTCCTCATCTGATTATGGGGAATATTCCTTATCAAATCACCAGGATTACATTCCCAATCTGTCCCCGGGGACGCCTATAAATACCCCCCGTCCATCTCCATTAAGAGGTAATCAATCTTTCACCAGTTTTTACACTCTTTCATAATCTCTCTGATTACTGACTTGAGCGTCGGAGGGTGCGTCGCCGGGAACAACCCCGGTGTCTCGCACTTTTTGCAGGTCTACGGCGGGATCGACGACCGAAGTCCGACGGAACAGGTACACAGGTTTTCTATTCAGTTTCCCTAAGAATCCACAAGTTCTATCTGTTTGCCCCCACACCAAATTTAGCGGCAATGCCCATCCATCATGTGACTATAAAAACAATGATTTTCAGCCATACAATTTTGTAACACTTCAATGATTGCCCATCCATCGAAGCTTTCCCTATATATATATATATATATATATATATATATATATATATATATATATATATAATTGTTATTATTAATATATTATTATTATTTATATTATATTATTATTATTATTATATATACATACATACTATTATAATATATTATTATATATACTATTTTATATATACTATTATTATAATATATTATTATTATAAATATTATTATATAATATGTTATTATTGTAATAAATTGTTATATATATAATTATAATATATTATTATTACATATATATTATAATTATTATATATTATTATATATATGTATATTAAATATGTTTATTATAATAAATTATTTTATTTATATAATAAAACACAAAGAATAGCTATCAAGTGTCCCCCCTTCGATAATAAGGAAATTAATGGCCCAGATCTAAGCTCCCAAAAGATATTTTTCCCCCCAAAAGTTTTTCCCAAAAACTCAAATTCAAATCCCCCCTAAAAATAAACAACTCATTTATTTATTTAATTATCTCTCTCTCTCTCTCTCCCTCTCTCTCTGTCTCCTATTCAGATCAGTTTGCTCCCTTTATTCCCAGAGAGCTCCAATTTCTTTCTTTCTCTCCCCTAGGATTTTTAAGCCGCTAATTCCAAATCTTTAAAACCATTTTTTAAAACTTTCGCTTCCATTCCATTGGCGAAGCCTCAATCGACATCTCAAGCGCGAATCTCAAAGCAAATCCAAATCCAAATCCAGTGTCGGACCCCAATTAATAGGTCGTCGCTGATATCTGATCTGCTGCTGATTCTGTATCGGCGACTCCCCTCCACCAAATCGAGTGCGAATATCAAGCAACTCTGTATCGGTGACTTCCCTCCACCGAATCAAGAGCCTCTACATGCGATGCGGCGACTCTAATTTCATCTCATTAACCGAATTCTCATTCTAATTTTTACTTTGCGTGTGTAGGGGATTACTCAGTTTTTTGCTGACTCTGATTTTGAGTGTGCATGAGATCTAAGTTAAGAGAGGTATGATTGTTTTATTTGTTGTTTAAAAATTTAATTTTATGATTTATTTGATGAATTTTTTATTGGTTTTGATTTAAGGTGTACGCAAGTGAGAGATAGATTATTTGGTGACCTCAATTTGGGCTTCCAAATCATAACATAACAGGTAAGCTGATCAGCAACCTAAACTAACTTGGCAAATATTGTGTCACGCCTTGCTTCCCAAAATACGGGAATACGAGTCTGTGACGAAGGCCCAGTGAATGATATTAACATCATCCATAAGTTGTACAAATCTTAACTCAACAACATGAAAAGAATAATCACATTCACACAGGAAAAGCATAATCACATAAACAAAGATACTATGATAAAACATGCAATATTCCAAAGTAATAAGCAACAACTGCGAATAAACAACTTAGGGTCAATAATCTCGGAATACAAAGTTCAACAAAGTGATAATGCAAGTACGAAATAAACATGCAGAAAATAATTTATTGTAGGCAATGCTCCAGCTTCCATCCTAGAAGAATTGCTCACAAAGACCTTCAGGCAATTATCCTCATGAACATGTAATTTGATCATCTAGAGTTGGGGGGAAATGTCCGTTAGAGCAAGTACGGACAACAAGTACTGAAAAACAAAGAGTAAAGGAACACGGTACATCAAGAAATATGAAGCTAGAACAAAATCAAAAGCAATAACATGGACTGATGAAAAGTTTGGATTTAACAATGCAACTTTCAATAACTATAATCGATAAACAATGTCAATGTCAATAGTCATGATCAAGGAAGCAAGTGTCAATCTAGTCTATTAGTATTTAGCATAACTAATGCACGTACTACTGTGTCCCATACCATAGGTTTGGTGCATACAACCAGTGTTCGTTTAGACTATAGTGGTGGGGCCTACAGAGCGTATACTCGGCATCGATAACAATAATTTACAATCAATAATTTACAATTGATACTCCTCCTTCCATGACAATACAATATAACGATAAGGCCTTTACTGAGTATAATTTCTGAGATTATCTACTACTAAGTCAACCCTTATTACCCCGACTTGTTAATATTTTATTATGTCAATCATGATCATGCAAGTGTGTATAGGAGTGTCAAGGCGATGATAAGAATGCAGCAAAATGATGCGATGCATGATATATATATGATTCACATTCACTAAATACAAGGTTAACACATTTACATGCAATGCTATGAAAGCGCACATTCTAGATAACAAGACATTGTTGTACAATAGTGAACTTTTCCGCTGCTACAGGAAGGAAAATTTGGATCCGACAGGGATACTAGAAACTAGACTCTCTGCCGGTTCCAGCGAATATACACACTATCTATATAATAAAACACAAAGAAAGCTATCAAATGGCTCTCCTTCAATCCACCCAAAATCAAAGGCCCATATATAACCTCACAAAATATATTTTCCCCCCTAAAACTCAAATTCAAATCCTCCACCTAAAAAAACTCCTTTATAAATTTAATTCTCTCTCTCTCTCTCTCTCTCTCTCTCTCTCGCTCTCTCCCTCTTTCTTTCTCTCTTCATTACAAAAAATTAAAACAAAAATTTTAAAAAAAATTTAAAAATAGAAAAATTCAAAATTCAAAATTTTAAAAACTTTAAAAATTATTTTAAAAACCAAAAAATTCAAAAAAAAAATTTAATTTTTTTAAAAAAAATATTTAAAAATTTAAAATTTTTTTAAAAAATTAAAATTAAAAATAAACATTAAAATTTTAAAAATTTAGAAAAAAAATTTAAAATAAATTTAAAATAAAAAATTTAAAAAATTTAAAAAAATTAAAAAAAAAAATCAAATTTTAAATTTTAAAATTTAAAATTTTGAAATTTTCAAAATTTGAAAATCTCAAAACAAATCCAAATCCAAATCCAATATCGAACCCTAATCAAGAGGTCGTCGCCGATATCTGATCCACTGTTGATTCCGTATTGGTGACTCCCCTCCACCAAATCGAGCATGAATATCAAGCGACTCCGTATCGGCGACTCCCCTCCACCGAATCAAGAGCCTCTATATGCGATGCGACGACTTTAATTTCATTTTATTAACCGAATTCTCATTCTAATTCTTAATTTTTTGTGTGTAGGGGATTACTCAGTTTTTTGCTGACTTGAATTTTGTGTGTGCATGGGATTTAAGTTTAGGGAGGTATGATTGTTTTATTTTTTGGTTTAAAATTTTTTAATTTGGTGATTTATTTGATGAGTTTTTTATTGGTTTTGATTTATGGTGTACGCAAGTGAGAGATGGATTATTTGGTGACCTCAATTTGGGCATCCAAACCAAAGTAGTAAAGGTAAGCTGACTAGCAACCTAAAATAACTTGGCAAATATGCAACATTAATTTTTTTCTTCAAGAGAATATTATCGTGAAGTGTTCCCTTCACTGGTTATTAGAAACCATGGATAACATAACATATAAGAATTTTAGTGTATATTTGGATATATAGGATGGGATGACTGGAGTTTACTAGTGAAGGGTGCAAACTCTTCACTCAAGAAAGACAGCTAAAGTAAATTTGTCATTTATCCATTTGATATTTTTTTTATAAAGGTACAATGGTAAGGCAAAGTGGAGATAAAAGATATGATTAGCTTGGATTAGATTTTTGAGAACTTCATGTATTTCATTTTGGTTGAAATAATAATAAGAGGTATTTCAATTGCAAACTGAGTCTCAGACAAACAAATGTTTAGATTATTGGTATTGTAGATATCTTCACACATGCACTAGCGTTACCATTATATTTAGACATGCTCATAGTGGTTATGTGATTAGAGTAAGCTCTATAAAACCTATGTGATAATGTCCTTGCATAGCTATTACAAGCTTCTAAAAGTGATGTCGAAGTTAAAAAAAAATTATGCAGCGTTTCTAACAAACTATATGCATTCCAGGTAAGTTCAATCTAATGATCAAGAAGGCAATGGTTGAGCTTAAAGGTAGATATACTGCTTTCTCATATAATATGTTTGCTACTTCAATTAATTTGCTGGATTTCCAAAACTATTTTATATAATCAAACCAGGTGCACCGTTCCGAAGACGTGCCGTAGGCATGTGTCAACGGGCAAACCTAGTATATAAAAATTACAGAAACTAGGTCGAAATTCCTATTCTTTTCAGAATTCATGTTCAGGCAGCAGGTTATAGATTGTGTTCTCATATATGTTTCAGGTCAGAAAACTCATCAATTAAAGCATGTCTAGTCTCAGCCAAATTTATTTTACATTTTAATTTTACTGTTAACATGTTCTGTTTATTAATAGATCAAGGTGATACACATAAAATTGTGGATTCGGAAATCCAGACCTAGCAGTACTAAAATACTGATATCTAACAGATTATAAATCGGAATTCAATTCTATCTAATGTTCTGGAAAAATAGACACATGGGGCTACAATTTATATTTAGCAAGTTTCAATTGATTCTTATTATAGCTAGGTCGATTACTCTATTCTTTACAAATTAAAGGTTCTGGCAGCAGTCTAGGGTCGAATCTCTACGTGTAAAATCAAGGTGTAAATTCAATACAAAAATCTATAAAATTTAGAAAGTGGACCCTAAGCATGTCTATTAATTTCCTGGAGAATTTCATTTCATTATTCTATTGTAAATACTGTGGTTCAATAGAAGTTGTGCCGATGTTCTACTAAATAGCAAATCTGAAAATACACAGCCAACAATAACAAAAAGTGTGATATCTAACAGCTCACGAATTGGAATTTGGATCCGTAAGATGTTTTGGAAACTAGATTCATCAAACTACAATTTCTTTTTATATAGTTCTAGTTGATTTTAATAGTAATAGGGTCGAAATCTCAGTACAAAACAGTACAGGCAGCAGGATAGGATGAAATGCAATCATATACATCCGTCAAAATGAACAATCTACATGCTCCTATATCATGGAATGCACTAATATTATATGCAACAATTTAAGATGAATTTCTACAGCACACAAAGCAGAACTATCATGTTACGATTCATGCCTTGAGATCACAATCAATCAACATGCATTCAAAACACCATATTTCCGATATGCAAGTTTCTAGTCGAATTATTCATGTCGTGTGTGCATGTGACAATATACAAGCTTGGGTTTGAATCAAAGGATATTGGCACGAAGTCAAGAATACCTCGGGTTAGCTCGTGTAAACTCTTATTATACTCAACGGAAGGTATACAATATAACAATGTGATAATTGAAAGAGAACTATTTGCAGAGATCAACAATCTTGAACTAGAATAACGAGTGAGTTCAAGTAGACTTGCCTTTATAGATGATAAATTTGAATACAATAGAATAATAGGATTAGGATCCCAGAGCAAAGAACACGAACCCGCAACAACACGTGCACTCTCCGTGCAAAGAGGCCAAGACATCATCTCAGCGATCCCAAATAGCAACTCAGCGATCCTAAACAGCAAACAGCGAACGGCGATCCAAAACATCACACAGCGGATTCCCCTACACAACAGCAGCAGCAGCCAAAACAGCAAACACGATCTAATCGGCCAAACAACAACCACGAATGTTGTGGCTGTGGCTTGGCGCTATCTCGATGGTGGGGGAACTGTGGTGGTGGATAGGGGATGGCGACACGGCTGGCGAGAGGTGGGGATGAAGTCGACGAGGGGCTGTGCAGTCGATCGGCAAGCGGCGGCTAGACGAAGGGGCGAGGGGGTGCTCTGTTTTGGAAGAATACAGAGGAAGGTGAAGTGGTGATGGGTGAGGAGATGGAGACGAGGTGGAGGGCAACGAGGAGCTTTGGAGGTCGACTGCTGAGGTGGTTGCTGCGGGGCATCAATGGTGATTATTGACGGGGTGGAGGTGGTGAGCACGCGGTGGAGCGGCGACTGGCAGAGCTTCAGCAATGGAAGTCGACAATGGCAGGGTGCAGTGCTCTTGCGGTGGGGAGACAATGGCGAAGGGCTCGACTGTGGTGGTCGAGGGCTAAGGTGAAGGAAGAAGACCAGGAGTCGGGGGTCGCAGTCGAGGCGGTGGCAGGGATGGCGAGGCTTCGGAGATTGCAGTCGATGGTCAGGAGGTTGCGAGCAGAGGAGGAGGTCGATGTTGAAGACATCGGGGTGCCGTCGAAGGGGAAGACGAAGAGGCAGTCAGAATTGTGATGGGGAGAAAGTTCCGTTTTCGGAGAGAGAAACAGAGAGGGAGAGAGAGTCGGGGAGAGAGAACGTGAGGGAGAGAGGTTTAATTGGGGATTAATTGATTAATTAATAGGGAGAGTGATTAGTGGGATGATTGGCTGTTATAGAGGAGAGTAGGAGAATGTGAGAGAAGAATCAGGAGATACGGGGAGATGTGCAGTTGGGGGTTGATCTGGTCAAAAGCATATTAGGGGGAGAATTGGGCTAAAGGGTTTGGGTTTGGGATCCAATAAGATGCAGATTTGGGTTTGGGTTAGAATTCAATAGCAGATGGGCATGGGTTGGGCTCTGGTTAATAAATAATATAAAATTGGGCATTAGATAATGGGTTTCATATTACTAAATAGTAATACAAGATATATTAAAATCGATGGGCTTTACAATAATAATAATAATAATAATAATAATAATAATAATAAAGATAGTAATAATAATACATGACAAAATATAATTTGGATTCAATACTTTCATAAAAATAATTCAATAATTGTAATAATAAAAATAATGAAAATAATAAAAATAATAATAATAAGGTTTATATAACAAAATAGGAATTGGGTTTGACAAATCTATTAAAGTAAATCAAAATATTTTTGATTTGGCTAAAATATAAATAGTCGATCAATTATAAAATGGAAAGTAAAGTTCGATTAGAAATAAACATTATTTGAAACGTTATTTGAAATAAACATAGTTTCGATTAGAAATAAACATAGTTTCGATTAGAAAAGGTTTTAATAGAAGATCTAAAATGAATCTAAAAACAAAACAGATTTATAATAAATTGAAATACAGAAAATATTCAGAAAATATGTCTTTACGGGAACGGGGGTTACATATTGTAACACCCCGCAAAATTGAGTAATGACAATTTTGCCCTTGCGTGTTACGTGCGTGTATTTTGTACTATTATGAATCGAAATGTATTTTTTTATAAATGTCATACGTCTTTTATATTTCGATTATTTACAAGTTTTCTGTTATCTCAAAATTCATTTTTATCCTACTTTTAGCCAACTCGAATATTAATTTTAATCTTTGTGTTTTTACGTGTATTGTACGTGTTTTCAATACACGTGTCGATTACGTAAATTTCACCGTTATGTGAAATATCCGTAACATTATCAAAATAAATATTTTTCGTATGTTATATTCCGAATATTTATATCATTTTCCTGTTAATCAAATCTATTCCATATTTGAATATTTGTTTTTATGTACATCGCACGTAAATTTTTATGTGCTTTTTTATTTCTAATTTTTTCAAAAAGTCTTGCACATTTTTCTTCTCATTTTATTTGTCACATTTGTATTATTTATTTTTTAAATTAAAACCCATAGGCCTAAAATCTATTTTGAAGCCCACTAGAAAATTTATTAAAAAGAGAGGCCCATAATTTTATTCTACACTTTAAATGTACACTATTAAATTGTAATACCCCGTAATTTCTGAATAGTATAACATATATATATATATATATATATATATATATATATATATATATATATATATATATATATATAAACAAAGAGGAGAGAGAAAGGTGAAGGCGGCCCACGTTAAATAGTAAACAGCAATGACGTGCTGTTTGTGTGTTTTGGGAGGGTGACGTCATGATGACGTCACCAAGTTAGGGGGGCCCACCCGGTGTTTGATTTCGGAAAAAAGGCAGAGGTGTTGTCTTTGTAAAATGGATGACATGGAAGGAGGGGCCCACGGGTCTTCTTGTGCACGGGATTAGTAAAAAGAGATGGATGTGTATAGTCCCATATTGGGATTGTTAATAGATTAATTAAAATATAAATATAATTACCTTTGATCAAGAGTCACCTAATTGGTTAACCACCTTTTGAGAGGCAGCCTATGGTGGGCAGTTGTACTAAAAGTATTAATTTGTCATTTAAAGATAATAAATATTGTTTGAGTGTTGGGACGAGGCGTTACAAATGGTATCAGAGCCCACTTTCGACACCGGGTGTGGAAGAGGGCCTCAGTATGATCTGCGGTGTTGAGAGTCACTGATCTCCGGATCGAGTATGATAAGCAGTGTTGAGAGTCACTGATCTCCGGGATCGAGGACGACACAACATTGGCTAGAAAGAAGGATCCTGCGCTAGATGGAATGCCCCGTACTCAGCGAGGACGCTGATTTCTAAAGGGGGTGTATTGTAATACCCCGTAATTTCTGAATAGTAATATATATATATAATAATAATAATAATAATAATAATAATAATAATAATAATAATAATAATAATAATAATAATAATAATAAAGAGGAGAGAGAAAGGTGAAGGGGGCCCCATGTTAAAGAGTAAACAGCACTGACGTGCTGTTTGTGTGGTTTGAGAGGGTGACGTCATGATGACGCCACCAAGTTAGGGGGTCCCACCCGATGTTTGATTTCCGAAAAAAGGTAGAGGTGTTGTCTTTGTAAAATGGATGATTGGTGGGTAGTTGTACTATAAGTATTAATTTGTCTTCTAAAAATAATAAAAAATGTCTAAGTATTAGGACGGGGCGTTACAAAAATGATCACCACACTTGTCTTGGAACCAATAAATACATTGGACTATAAACAAATGAATGAGAGTGTGTGCACGTAGAGTGCACGTGCACAAAAGTGCACATGGGGAAAAGCTAGGGTTGGCCGGCTAATAAGGTGAGGGGTTGGGAGTTGTGTTTTGATTTTATGGTGGGTGTTTAATCTTGATAATGAGCATTTATATTTGGGTAATGGGTGTCTCTTCATTCACCCATTTGATCCTATAAATATCACCACCCCTTACTTCATGAACTCTTCCCCAAAAATCAAAAGAGAAACAAAAAGAGAAGAAAAGAAAGAAAGAGTGGCTTGAGTTCTTGCTTGGAGGAATGAGAGCTTTCAATGCTTGCTAAGGAGGAGAAAGAAGTCTCATTCTTGTTGGAGCTAGGAGTTCCTATTTCTTTTGCAACTATAAGGTGGGTGACTTCTCGAACTTTCTAAAATGTAGTAATATGCATGTGTAGAAAAATTGATGCATAAAAATGATAATTCATATGAGTTGTAGTTATTTTTTGTGATGATGTTATTTGGAATGTTTGATAGATATGAGCACGAAAAGAAATGCATGCTAATTGAAAGATTGTTATGAAGAATAGTTGAAATGATGTTGTTGGGTGCGTGGTAGTACATCGTGATTAGATTGAATAAATTGGGAGATAAGTTCATATACAAAGTTGTTAATCTATGTAAAGAAAGTTGTCGTTTTGAGTTTTGTTTGTACTTCAGAAAATCAAGTTTAATAAACTATATGAATTTTAAAGCTAAAATTTTTATGGGAGTATTTTGTAAATGTCAGGAACATCCCTTTAAAATTTCATAAGATTTGGAGGTCATTTACTATTTTAATAAAATCTAAACTAAGGACTGGTTGGCAGTCGACTAGTTGCTGGAAATCTGTCTACATTTTGGTTTTTTGATCATTTCAGCATTGTAAATGAAGTAATTTTGAGAAAAGTCAGAACTAAGAACTTGTAGTAGGCTCGTTAAACTTTTTGTAAAGTCTAAGAAATCAAATTTCACAAAGAATTGCATTTATAATGAATTTTACAAGACTGAACAAGTGGCAGTATTTCAATATTTCGACCCTACTGTAGATTTCAAAGAATTCAGGGCTATAGATACAATATTTTGGAGAAACTTATAGCTAAGAAATTGTAGTAGAATTGTATACCTTTATTTTGATCTAAAGAACACAAAGTTTCATGAAGTATATAATTTTCTACGATTTTTACAAGAAGCAGGAACTGCGGTTTTTTTGTTTGAACTTACTGTTTTGCAAATGAATTAGATGAAGTAATTGAGAATGATTCTCAATGTTTTTAACCACAAAGTTATAGTAGAATATTTTATGAAAATAATGAATCTGTCTTTTGTATAGAATTGAGGTTTATAATTAAAATATGGATGAGTAGGAAAGGGGTTTTATTGATTCAAAATGAACTTTGTATTTGGAATATATTCTTGAAGAATAAATATATGTGAAAATGAGTTTTGTTAATCAATGGGACTTGGTAATGAATTGTTGGTTGTGTGATCAACCAATAAGAATTTACTTCATAGTTGGTGAATAAGAATAAATTAAAAGATTGAATAAGATATGAACAAAGGAAAATGAGAATATGAAGTAAGGGTATGAGTACCCTAAGTTGTTGAACATGAAAAGATGTTGATTCTAGAGGCTTAATGAGACCCAGGTACCGGCAAAAGTAATGGAAATGATTATTAATTTTGAGAAAGTGCCAGTATGGGCTATCATTCTCGGGATTTTTGTGTAAGTCCGGTAAGGGGGTAAACTAGCTCTAGTGGTATTATTTATTCATGTTTCAAACTTAAGAATAGGCACTAAGGGAGATGTAATAAAACTTGGGCAAACGTAAGTGAGGCGCGTCTATATAGTAGGGCGGTGGATTCCGGGACTATAGACACAGTCGGGCGGTAGATTTCGGGACTGTGGTTGCTTATAGAGTGAGACGAGCCTTAATTAAATACGAGATTATGGTTGATCGGGTGGTGGATTCTGGGATCATGAGCGGATAGAAGGCAGATCTCCAATATATTCTGAGCCAAGAGCGGCACTTGCGAGATGTTCGCACGACGAGGATTTCCGTATAAGCCTGACGGTGGACTCCAGGGCTGGGGTCCGTACTTGTGTGATATCTAAAACTAGACTTTGTTACCGAGTAGTTTTCATGGAGAGGGATTGAACTCTTTAATGTAGAGTACGTAGGTGCTTGTCCTCAGACCTATGTAGGATGAGGTGCATAGAATCCGAACAAGTATGCATCAGTGTCATTGTAGTATAACATCTGCATTAGGCATTAAGTCTTATCATATACTAACATATTTAGGATAGTCACTCTTTCACACTTTAATATGCATTCAAGTTTGTGTTTACTAAAGTAAGAGATTTTGTTATAATACAGCATAGAGAGGATCACTGTTTATAACATTGCGTGAGTTGTAAGCAACTGACGTGCCCACATATTTTCAGTGTAGGGCCTGATTGGATTGAGAAGGACTTAAAGACGGTTGATGATAAAGATTATATTCATGATTAAAGCTGCTGATATTATAGTTGTATTTCATGTTGTATTTTATTTAACTTTCGTTGTGTAACTCTGTAATAAACATTATTATGTAATAAAAAGTTTTAATTTCCTTGTAAAATTGTACGAATTGAAGTAAAATATCTTGTTGTTCTACGAATTACATGTAAATGGAATTCGGGGTGTTACAAATATGAAACATTAATTTCTTTAGTATAAGAGAATATACTATCGTGAAGTGTTCCCTTCACTGGTTATTAAAAATCATTGATAACATAACATATAAAGAACTTTCAGTGTATGTTTGGATATATAGGATTGGGATGACTGGAGTTTACCAGTGAAGGGTGCAAACTCTCCACTCAAGAACGGCAACTAAAGTAAATTTGTTATTGATCCATTTTGTTTTTTATATATATAAAGATGCATTGGGGAGACAAAGTGAAGATAAAAGAAATGATTAGCATGATTAGAGTTTTGAGAACTTCATGTATTACATTTTGGTTGAAATAATAATATGAGGTATTTCAATTGCAAACTGATTTTGAGACAAACAAATGTTTAGATTATTGGTATTGTAGATACTTTCACACCTACACATGGGTTACATTGTATTTAGACATGCTCACAGTGGTTATGGGATTATAGTAAGCTCTATAAAACCTATATGATCATGTCCTTACAAACTATTACAATCATCTAAAAGTGATGCTGAAGTTAAAAAACCCCATGCAGTGTTTCTAACAAACTATATGCATTCCAGGTAAGTTCAAGCTAATGATCAAGAAGGCGATGGTTGAGTTTAAAGGTAGATTTGTTACTTTCTCATATAATATGTTTCCTACTTCAATTAATTTGCTGGACCTCTAAAACTATTTTATATAATCAAACCAGGTGCACCATTCCGAAGTCGTGCCGTAGGCACGTGTCAACGGGCAAACCTAGTATTATTATATATCACTATATATGTATGTATGTATGTATGTATGTATATGTATACAACATGTATGTATCAAAGTATATATATTGCCTATACATACAACCAAACCATACATACAATGTATATAATAGTATACAATATAGTGTATTTATGTATATACATATATACATAAATACAAATTATATATACACACTAGGTTTTCCCATTGACATGTGCCTATGGCACGTCTTTGGAACGATGCACCTGGTTTGATTATATAAAATAGTTTTAGAGGTCCAACGAATTAATTGAAGTAGGAAACATATTATATGAGAAAGCAGCATATCTACCTTTAAGCTCAACCATCGCCTTCTTGATCATTAGCTTGAACTTACTTGGAATGCATATATTTTGTTAGAAACACTGCATATAGTTTTTTTTGACTTCAGCATCACTTTTAAATGATTGTAATAGTTATGCAAGGACATGATCATATAGGTTTTATAGAGCTTACTCTAATCCCATAACCACTATGAGCATGTCTAAATACAATGGTATCCCAAGTGTAGGTGTGAAGGTCTCTATAATACCAATAATCTAAACATTTGTTTTTCTGAGACTCAATTTGCAGTTGAAATACCACTTATTATTATTTTAACCAAAATGTAATACATAAAGTTCTCAAAACTCTAATCTAAGCTAATCATTTCTTTTATCTCCACTTTGTCTCCCCATTGCACCTTTATAAAAAAAAATCAAAATGGATCAATAACAAATTTACTTTAGCTATCTTTCTTGAGTGGAGAGTTTGCACCCTTCACTGGTAAACTCCAGTCATCCCAATCCTATATATCCAAACATACACTGAAAGTTCCTTATATGTTATGTTATCCATGGTTTTTAATAACCAGTGAAGGGAACACTTCACGATAGTATATTCTCTTGTACTAAAGAAATTAATGTTGCATATTTGCCAAATTATTTTAGGTTGCATATTTGCCAAGTTATGATTTGGAAGCCCAAATTGAGGCCACCAAATAATCCATCTCTCACTTGTGTACACCTTAAATCGATACCAATAAAAAACTCACCAAATAAATCACAAAATTAAAATGTTTTGAACAAAAAAATAAAACAATCATACCTCTCTGAACTTAGATCCCATGCACACTCAAAATTCGAGTCAGTAAAAAACTGAGTAATCCCCTGCACACAAAATTAAAAATTAGAATGAGAATTCTGTTAATGAGATGAAATTAGCATCGCCGCATCGCATGTAGAGGCTCTCGATTCGGTGGAGGGGAGTCGCCGATACAGAATCAGCAGCGGATCAAATATCAACGACGATCTGTTGAATGGGGTTCGACACTGGATTTGGATTTGGATTTGCTTTGAGATTCGCGCTTGAGAGGGCGATGGAGGCTTTGCCAATGGAATGGAAGCGAAGGTTTAAGAAAATGGTTTTAGGGATTTGAAGTCAGCGGCTTAATAATCCTAGGGGGGAGAGAGAAAAAAATTGGAGCTCTCTAGTTTGGGGAATAAAGGGAGCAAATTGATCTGAATAGATTATTTTACCAAATAATACCCTGTTTTCGAAAATCACACAAAAAAACTTTATATTTTTTTCTTTCCAAAAACTATATTTAAAATGAATTTTCAAAACAACGAACCAAATAAATTTGAAAAAACCCCCTTGAACTATCTCCTTCATGCAGAAAACATCACTGAACTATTTTTTGCGCAGAAAACCTCCCTGTAGTATGTTTTCAAAAAACCTCACTGAACTATATTTTCAAAAAACCACATCTAACTTTCCTATTGTATTAGATAACCCCATTCATCTTTGCAAGTTGGTTCACAAAACATCATGCAACTTTCTCGTTATTGTCAAAAAACCTCACTCAACTTTAGCTGAAAGCTTACGCCATCAAAGTGGATTTTTTGCAACTATACTTAAGTGTGGTTTTATACATAAAAAATAGTTCAGTAAGGTTTTCTGCATAGAGGGGATAGTTCAAGGGTTTTTTCTTCAAATTTAGCCTTTTAGAAATGACCCTGGTTCGTCTATGGGTCGGGAATACCCGTATGCACCTCTGTATTAAAAAAACTAGTGTACCCTTGTGCAATATTGCACAAACTTTTGCAATATAATATAATATTATATATAGTATAACTTGTACAATACAGCACAATTTTTTTTAAATAAGAAAATAGTAAAAAAAGTTTGAAAAATTCATCTAATAACATCTACATAATAATGAAGATTTCAATTCCAATTTGGATGGAGTAAGAGTGGGGAGTTATCTCCTACATTTGCCCTCTTTTTTTTATTAAAAAGGAAAAATGAGAAAAATTCTAGACAAAAGTGGTTTAACATAATATATTGTACAGATTCCAATTTTTAATTATTTTTTAGGAATTCTAATAAAATTTCTGTATTTAATAATAATTTTTTGAATTTTAATATAATATCCTAATTTTAAATCATTTTTCTGTTATTTTTTATTGATTTATCGAGCTGGTGTGATTTTTGGAGCGATCTGGATTGCCCATCGAGCCTGTGCTCGCCTGCTGAGTGGAATAAGGTGTCAAGATGATGTGGTGACATGACACGACATGGGACATTGATCACGTGATGGGCTCGGCCACTAAGTGAATTGGACATGTGTGATTGGATGACGACGTGGCGCGATCAGGAGCCTCGATTATGCACATTTTTGCGCATATGGACAATCGGACGGTCGAAAATTGAGCGGAGGTGGTGGCTGAGTGTGTGCACGTATTAAGGTATGTGTGAATTCCTACTTTTGCTCTCCTCTCTCTATTTCAAAATGGAGAAAGAAGAGAGGGGTACATTCTCTCTCCTATTAGTATAATATATAGATATAATTATTTTTTTGATAGTCAGAAAATAGATTAGCTAAATCAAGATTATAATTGCTCACATTCGACGCTAGACTCACTAGCTTCACTAAAAGCAACTAGTCTATACAATATATTAGAGAAAAATGAGCTTCACATTTGTATGAGAAAAATTGTTCTCATACAAAGTGAGTGTCAAAACAATAACCTTAAATCATGTTCCTTTTTTAGTAGATTTTGATCTTCGATAAAGATAATAGCACATACACTATATGTGATAATCATCTCGGATAACTAATGAAAATTTATATAGGGTAAAAGGATATGAGATACTAGCTTATTTAGTAAATGAGTAGTTGCTTATGTGGCAGCCAAGTGACAAATAAACATTTAGCATATACTAGATTTTTTCCGAAATAGACCACTTTTTAAAAATAATTCTCAAAATAGGCCACTTTCAAAACTATTCCCAAAGTAGGCCACTCGCAGTACCGAACTGTGGCATATTCGATTTCGTTGTTGCAAATCTGTAATGCGACCGAAGTACATACCATAAAACTCTACATTCCAATAATTGGTATAAAATTTTCCAAGTCAATGTTAGTTCAAGGTGACTTAACTTAGGCCGCAGTTGGCTACTGCGGCCTCGAGAATACCTAGGCTGCAGTTCCAACTGCGCCTAAGTTAAATGAACCATGGGGTCCGACCCTTATACCCCTTCTAACCCCCTATTCTTATCACTTCACATTTTCTTCGTCTCTTTCCCCAATTCCATTACCCCAACTCCGAAACCCAATTTCTTTCAAAACCCTATAACCGTAATCTAGCTCCTCTCACTCCATAAAATCTCTTCCTAATTAACGAATCAACTTCATCTCATCTTCCTATGCCCATCACCATCAACCTTCAACCCCAAAACTCTAATTTCCCTATGACTCAACCAATTCTCCAGGTCTTGCCACCCACATTCCTCGGCGACAACACCCCCGTCGATTAGCACCACCCACATTCTCCGACATCATCTGTATCGTCATTTTCCCTCTTAAACACTGCATTTTTTGAAGGTATTCGTACAACCCTAGAAAGTATGATTTATGTTTGTTATGATTGTTTGATTAGATTAGTATTCGCATATTCGTCCTTATGCGTATAGGTATGGATTGCATTCCTGTTTGGTTATATTATGGGGGAGAAATAGTTCAAGACCCAAAATTAGGAGCTTGTTATAGTGATGTTGAACCGGAAGTAGTTTGGGATCCCCGTAATATTACAAAGCATGAACTAGTAAAGAAGGTGCATGAAATTACTAAAGCTGAATGGAATGTTAAAATCCAAGCTCGATATGCAGTTAAAAGTAGAGTCCCAATATTTCATGGTGGTGCATGTAGTCGATGATGACGCTCTTACTTCCATGATTGCAAGAACAGTTGATACTAACTATAGTTGGAGTGCATCGGAGTTATATGTTGACAAAATAAGGATTCTCAATAGTCCGCCACATGTTAATTGTATACCAAGCCCAGTACATGAAGTACCGACTCATGAGACGAATCCTCATCCGAGTCCTGAACTACAAGAAAGATTATTGCCTCAACAAGAAAACCTTTTCACAAATCCAGTTTCAACAAATTCACCCTTATATGATTTGTCACCCTTGAATTCAAACTTTATCCGCAACAAAACAATGAGTTAATAAATGATGAAGAAGATGAAGAGGAGGAGATAGATGTAGAACAGGAAGAACACGAAGACGATGAGCATCCAGATGATAACGTTAATGACGTTCAGGAAATGGGAGTCAATGTTCCACCCCCTACCCAATTCATGAGGCCAAATGTACATGAATTTGAATGTACTGAAGGGAGTAATAATGCTTGGGTTCATCAAAATCCTGAAGAATCATGTGGTTCATTAAAGATAGGATAATTGTATGTTGGGCAAAAGTTTGAAAGCAAAGAGCATATTCAACATGCGGTGAAGATGTTCTCTATTAAGGAACATCAATTTGTAGCTGTAAAATCGAACAAAATGTTTTATGTTGTCCAATGTAAGTTCCCTGAAAATGTACATGCAAATGAGAGTACGTCACACAATCTCGAAGGCGAGGCCGAAGCAGTTTGTCCATGGTGACTACGTGTGTGTATCCCAAAAGGACAGACGTATTTCATTGTGAAGAAGTTGGAAGGGGCGCATACATGTATGAATCTGACATTAACTCAGGTTCACACTAAAGTTGATTCGAAGCTAGTTTATAATATAATTTTGAATGTTGTTAAGGCACAAATAGGGACAACACCGAGGGCCATAATTAAGATTGTCTTGTTACAATGTAATTATAAGATTTCTTTCAAGAAAGCTTGGATTGCAAAATAGAGAACTATTCAGAACTTGTTTAGAGGGTTCGATAAAGCATATACAAAGTTGCCAGCATTTTTATCAATAATACAAGCCTAAAATCCTAGAACTTACGTGCACTGGGATAAGATTCCTTTCGGTCCTGGTGAAGAAACATTTAAAGGAGTCTTCTGGGCATTTACCGCTTCGGTTGAAGATTTTAAGTCCTGCTGACCTGTTATTAGTATTGATGGAACTCATTTGTATGGAAAATACAAGGGTTGTTTGTTGATTGTGGTTGGAACAAAACATGTTATTTCCATTTGCTTTTGCAATAGTAGATGGAGAGAGTATAGAGAGTTGGACATGGTTCATTAGTTGTATTAGATATTTTGTCACTGATCGGAAAAGCTTATGTGTAATTTCTGATCATCATCTGGGTATCCTATCGTGCATGGAGCTTGAAAATAGTTCATAAAATGAGCCAAATGCATACCATCGTTATTGTATGCGATATTTCGCTACCAATTTCTTCACCAAATTCGGAAGCAAGGCTTTGATGAATAAGGTGAAGGTGGTTGCTGCCAGAATCAGCCAAAAAAATTTGACATACAATTCGGAGAAATTGAAAAAGTTCAACTTGAGGCTACCGATTGGCTGAAGGGAAAACTGGTCGAGAAGTGGGCACTAGCTACAGAGGGAGAACGTCGCTATGGTGTGATGGCCACAAATGCATCAGAAATTTTTAATTCCATCTTAAAAGGTGGTCGTAGTTTGCTCGTAATGACAATCGTCGAGATGATTTTTTATCGTCTCAATTCTTATTTCACCAAACGTCGTCAAATTGCCCAAAAATTGATAAATGAAGGGCATGTTTGGGATCTGAGCATTCAAGAACTTCTCCACATACGGCGGGATAGAGCTAATTTGTATGAGCCTATAATGTTTCATCATAATCCTGGGGTATTTCAAATCAAAACAGGTGTTCGACTCGTCGGTACTAAGCGAAAGGGTGGAAAATCACAGATTGTTGGTCTTGGAGCAGGCACATGTACTTGTCAGAAATTCCAGCTTTATCATATTCCGTGTTCTCATGTATTGACAGCTTGTGCTCTCGGACCCTTGATTATCGTCCGTATGTTGATCCATTCTATTATGTGACATCATTAACGACAACTTGGACGCCTAACTTTCATCATGTGCACGACCAAGTATACTGGCCTATCCAAATTGGTCCTAAACTAATAGCTGATGCGAGACTCAAAAGATGTAGGAAAAGGCGGCCACGAACTAGCCATTGCCACGTTAACAGCGACCGCGATTCCTATTAGCAATCTATTCTTTTAGGAGATCGCTGATGAGAATAAATGTCTCTATTTTAAACTTTTTTTTTGAAAATTTTGTTTTCCTATTGCTATTCTTATTAGCGACCAAAGCATATGTGAAGTTACTAATCGGAATAGCGACCTTAAATGAACTGCATTGAGATACTTAGCAAATTCTAGAGAGCTTTTGCTCTCTGGAAAAAACAACAATTTTTTTTAAAACTGGGGTCGCTATTTTGAATAGCAACCTTAGTTGGGTGATTATTTTGCAAATCTTATATAGGAGATTTAGTCATCTTCTGAGGTCGCTATTCGGAATAGAGGCCTTAGTTGTGTGATTATTTTGCAAATCTTACAGAGAACAAGGAGATTTAGTCCCCTACTGAGGTTGCTATTTCGAATAGAGGCCTTAGTTTTTTTTTTTTTTTTTTTTGGTGTGGAAAAGGTGGAGTATAGTCACCCTGTTTCATTAAAGAGAGTTTAACAAAACAAAACCCCAAGAACTTGGACCTAATACAAGAGCTAAAGTGCAGAAAATAAAATATAAACCTTCCAACAAATCCCTAGAGGGTGGGATCAATCTATCAACAAAATCAACATAAAGCAACAAAAGTAGTACAACAAACTCGAGTCCCTCCAACACAACCCTGGAGGGTGGATAACAGTGTACAGTTAATCGATGGTAGGGCCAAACTCAACCTTCTCCTCGTTATACTCCTCCATCTGGAAAGCTCTGGCGATCCTCCCCTTAGGTCCTGATGCCGCAGTTGAGGTCGAAAAAGAAATAAGATGCATAATATGAGTTAGAATACCAGAAATACTATTGTATGTCCCATGAAAGTAAAAATAATTTCGGTCTAGTCATAAAACCCAGGTCGTTGCAGCGATGACAATCTACCTCGCTTCATTCATATTCATTCTAACTGAAACAAATCTTGGACCTACCCACAACTCCTCGCAAGTTTGGGGGAATTCTGAAGTGTTGATGGCTCTGAGTACTTCGCTCAGAACCAATCTGCTCTTTTGACATTCAAGGAACATGTGATTTTTTGTCTCCATCACCGCAATGTAGAATCCACAGTTGGTGCCAATTTGTGGTTGTCTTTTCACTAGATTTTCTTTAGTTAAAATAGTGTTGTTGAGAATCAGCCATAGGAAGACCCTGACCTTCAGCGGGGATTTCACTTTCCATAGAATGGATAACCAACTTGGAATAAAACCTCTAAAATGGATGCACTTATAAAGGGACCAGACCGAAAAGGAACCCGATTTTTCCAACCCCCAGGTGTTGCAATCCGGGCCAATTGAGCATTTCACTCATGATAAAGAGATGTATTCTTGAAGCTAAACAAGACATAGTTGGGAAATATTTGATAGCCTGGTTATGAAAGCTAGTTTCCACGAACCCCTTTTCAAAGTCTTGGCCACAGAAACGTGGGGGTGTGTAGC
The DNA here is from genome assembly GCA_017893485.1 of Hemerocallis citrina. NCBI lineage: Eukaryota > Viridiplantae > Streptophyta > Magnoliopsida > Asparagales > Asphodelaceae > Hemerocallis > Hemerocallis citrina. The sequence goes on along the minus strand of CM030359.1, from coordinate 352,494,033 downwards.
AATCTCATAAAGGTCCAAGAAAAGATCGTGCAAGGAGTGCGCCCCACACTATTTATCCCACCAGAACTTGGTCAGCCTTCCATTTTCGATAAACGTTGTTACCCTGGACTTGAAAAAGTCATGTGCATTTGAAACTCCTCTCCAAAACCAAAAGACTCTGGGGCTTACCCAGAAGACCCGATTGCAAGACCCTTTGCCCTAAAGGTAGGACTAGACGAAATCTTGCCACCCTTCGCCATTTGTGGTAGGCTTTCGTGTGACTATTTTGCAAATCTTACATAGAACAATGAGATTTAATTCCCTACTGAGGTCGCTATTGTGAATAATGACCTTAGTATACATAGTTCACTATTCCAAATAGCGACCTTAGTTGGGTGACTATTTTGAAAATCTTACAGAGAGCAAAGAGATTTAGTCATCTATAGAGGTCGCTATTCAAACTAGCGGCCTCACTTTCAAAATAATTTTTTCATAGAGCAAAAGATCTATAGAATTCTCTAAGTGTTTCAATACATTCATTTAAGGTCGCTAATCCGATTGGCGATTTTATATATGCTTTGGTTGCTAATCTAATTAGCAACTTCATATATGCTTTGGTCGCTAATAGGAATAATGAAAACAAATAAAAATTTCAAAAAAAAATTATATATATATATATATATATATATATATATATATGTATATATATATAAGAGACCGCTATTCCGCTATTCAATAGGAATAGCGGCCGCTGCTGGTAGCAACTAGACCACAAGCGCTAATAGTTTGGAAAGAGGCAAAAAAATGCATATAGTTTCAAAAGGATGCCTAGTTCGACAAAAAATTCTGCTCATCATCTCCGCCGCATCCAGCCATCAAAAAACACTCTGCTCGCTCCACCCTTCGCCCTCTAACTGTGCCGCGATCGATGAACTCAACATCCCCAGTTCTTCCTTCCTCTCCATTCAGCAAACCAGATAGCCCCTTCACAACCACCACTGAGGCCACCTACTCTTATCACTTGTATTTCCTAATGATAGGATGACCTCGTCATTGCTGCTAGCCCAAACCCAAATCAGATCTTCATCAAGTTCATGGGTTCCCTATCATCGTTAGTTGATGTCGGTCGAAATAATAGACTTACTGTATATTTATTTAAGAGATTGGTTAATTAGTCTATTATTTTTACAAATGCTTGTAATTTGATCAGTTCATGGAATTGTTGCCTTGTATATTCTCTATGATTCCAAGTTGAATACCTACATAAGGCATGCACACTAGGTTTGGGGATAAAATTAAATTTTGGTATTCTGAAGTTTAGAAAAAATTGGGGTTGACTTTTTAGAGGTGAGAGAGAGATTATAAGTTGTTATCCATTTAATTATTCTTAGTTAATATGTAAATTTGATCAATTGTGCACACATATGGTAGTTTAAATTTGTATTAAAGAATTGGTGTGGAGAAGTGGGCTAGGCAAGGCTGCATACCGTAATTAGATATGGATTTGGTTGATTGGTTTAGATTCAAAGATATAAAAAAATACTTTATTGGATTAATTATAACTCAGTACAATGTCTCATATATATAAGAGAGAGGCAAAGACTAAACTATTACATATTTTAATATGAGACTAAAGTGAGTAATATAATATATAATATAATATGTAACACCTCATCTTAAACTCACGATGGGTCAAACAATGTGAGTTTGCCCACTAAGTATCAAAATTTTGGGACAGTGTGGGATTTAGTGAAGATGTCTATTGTCTGCTGTGAAGGGGTTACAAAATGAAGTGAAATTGTCTCTGCCTCAAAACACTCATGGACATAGTGACAATCAATCTCTTAGTCCACTCATGAAAGACCAGGTTGCTTGCAACATGCAAGGCACTCTGATTATCACAATGAAGATGAGTAGCTCCTGTAAGAGGGACATCCATATCTGATAATAGCCACCAAACATAAACAATCTCTCTAGTGGTAGCTGTTATCACTATATACTTAGCTTCTGTGGAAGAACATGCAATAACTGTATGTTTCTTGCTTTGCCGTGAGATCAGCAAATCACCAAGAAATAGACAAAAACTTGTGACAGACCGTATGGTAGTAGGATTACCCGCCCAATTGAATCAGAATATGCACTAAGCTCCAGTTTAGATGTAGAAGGCATAAATAATGAGCAAATGATAGTTCCTCGAAGATATATGAGGAACCAAAGAAGAGCACTATAGTGAATTGATCGAGGAGCTAAAACAAACTGGCTGACAATACCGATTGCATGATCAATATCGGGTCTAATCATGCATAAATAGACAAGGTGCCTACCAATCTGCCTGTATCTAGTGGGATCAGGAAGGAGCACACGAAGCTCTAAGGGAGTATTGGCTGATAGAGACATGCAGCGGAGATAATATTTGGTGTGTATTTCTTCTGAAAAATGAGTAGACCTCAAAATCTATGGGCAATATCTAAACCTAGAAAATAGCATAGTCTGCCAAGATTCTCCATATAAAACTTTTGGTGAAGGTATCTTTGAGTGGATGCAATGCATGCGGAGTCATCCCTAATAATAATTATATCATCAACATATAGTAGTAAAGGTATCCTCCCCTGCAGTGTTGACCGCATGAACATAGAGTGGTCATGTGAACTTGACTGGAACCGACCTAGGTGATGACACGGTGAAAACACTTAAACCAGGCTTAAGGGGTCTGTTTCAGAACATATATAGCTCGGCATAGACGACAAACATGACGAGGATGTATGGTAAAGCCAAGAGGAGGCTGCATATAAACAACTTCAGATAGAGTACCATGAAGACATACATTCTTCACGTCCATAAAGTATAGCAACCACTTATGGATGGTGGCAACGGCAAGAAGAGTGCGAAATGTATTCATTTGTGCAACTGGAGCAAAAGACTCATCATAATCAATGCCATGCTCCTAAGTAAATTTCTAGGCAACTAGACGAGCCTTGTGCCATTCAATGGAGCTAATAGGTCGATATTTGACCTTGAAGATCCAGCTAATAGGCTTGATGCCCGTTGGTAGTGGAACAACATTCCAAGTGCCAGTCTGATCAAATGCACTGAAATAGCTTCCTACCACTCGGGATATTGAATCGCTGCCTAATAGGTTCTGGACTCACGTATGGAGTGTATAGCAGTGAGATATGCATGGAACTTTGGCAAGTAAGAGGCAAGGGTGGTAAAGCCAAACTGGTCCGAAGAACCAGTGACATCAGGTGTATAACGTGCCGGTGTGATGCCCGAAGTGGAACATGTAGACTAACGAACTGGTGGTGGTTGTGAGGTCGGTGGGGTGGGTGCATGCGGCGGTCGGGATGTAGGTGGTGTGGGTGCATTCGACGGTGGGGATGCAGGTGGTGTGGGAGGGGCCTCTGTAGGAGGGACAAGAGTTGTACTGTATGTATGAGATGGGATAGGAGCCAAAGGAGAGGGATCGAAGAGAATGCATAAATATGTGCCCAGAGAGGTAGGTGAGGGAACCGAGGAATTAAGAAAGCTAGTATCCTCAGGAGATGACAGGTAGTAAGAAGAGTCATCCACAAAGAAGACATGGCGGGAAATATGGATACGATGTGTCAAGAGATCTGAACAACTATATCTTTCGTGCTCAAAACTGATACCTAGGTAAAAGCACTTAGCAGCACAGGCAGTCAGCTTAGTGCGCTCAATTGGAAGGAGAAGAACGTAATAGGTGCACCCAAAAGTACAGAGCATATTGTAGTCCGGTGGTGAGTGATGAAGAGCCTCATAAGGTATTGTACCATATAGGGTAGATGAGGGCATGTTGTTAATGAGGTTGACAGAAGTCATGACAGCATTAGCCCAGAAAAGACGAGGAACAAAGGAAGAGAGTAGAAGAGCACGAGCCGTCTCAAGAATGTGACGATGCTTACGTTCAGATATACCATTCTGTTCATGTGTATAAGGGCATGATTGTTCAAAAATGTTATCGTGAGACTGAAGAATCGATCGCATAGTAGTGAAAGTGTACTCACGAGCACGGTCTGAATGAAAAATCTTAATACGCTCAATGAACTGAGAGTGAATCATAGTCGTAAAGATCTGGTAAATGTTAGGAAACTCATATTGTTGGCGCATAAGAAAAATCCATGTATATCGAGTGAAGTCATATATGAAGGCAACATAATAGAGATAGCATTTGTTCGAAGGTACAGGAGAGAGCCCCCCATATGTCATAATAAATAAGCTGAAAAGGAAGAGTGATATGAGTAGTAATTTTGTTATTAAAAGGGAGTACGATGTGTTTAGCTAACTAACAACCCTGACAATAGACAAACATGGAACAGAAAAATGGAAAAGAGCACCACTATGGGCTAAAGTGTTGAGGCGAGGCTCACTAACATGACTTAAATGTCTGTGTCAAAGATCGAGGACACAACACCAGCAAAACTAGGATGAGATCTATGTGCATGTATAAAATTTAGATGATATAAACGAACTTATCGATTAGCATGCCCAAACTTCTGTCCAGCATGTTAATCTTGAATAGAACAACCTAAAGAATCGAATGTAACGGTAAAACCACTATCGTGCAGAAAACTAATGAAAATAAGGATCGTGGATAAATGGGGAGCACAAAGAACATAAAACAATGTGTAAGTGGGAGAGCTAATGGATCCTGATTGTGTAGTAAGAAGTTGTGAGCCATCGGCTGTGTGAAGGGATGGAGAGTGAGAGGGAAGTGCAGTGCTAGTGGTGAGCAGTGTATAATTACTAGTAAAATGATGTGATGCACTAGAATCTAAAATCTAGGAAAAATTTACACCGGGAGTAATAGATAATGCAGAGACATAGGGGTCAACATTAGCAGACTGACCCAAGAGCTTGAATTCCAATTGAGCGAGGTGATGCTGAAGATTGACCCAATCAGCAGGAGATGGCAAAGTTGGAGTAATGGTCATGGCAGAAGATGTAAGGGAAAGTACGTCGAGGAGGAATTAGACTGGTGATGTTGTAGCAGGGATGAGGAGGATGATGTTGTTGTTGTCGGGATCGGGTACAAAATAGGGATCAGGATGTTGCTAATGTTGCATATGTCGAAAGAAGGGGTGGGGAAGGGATAGGGATGATGCTGAGAGGAAGGAGGAGATGGCAACGCTGCTATTGTTTTTGAGATCTGGATGGAGATCGTGTTGGTGTATGCCCTAGAGGCTAGGTGTGTATTGACATTACTAGTTTACATTGCATCAGACATTTATTTCCTCTTGAGGCATTTTATTTATTGCGAATTAAATGAACGTAATAAAGTTCTTAGAATAGTAAGTTCAGTGTCATGTGATATTAAATGCATGACTTGATGATTTCAGTAGATATGAGTTTGTGTATCTATTGAAACGTAAACCAGAATCATTTGAAAAGTTCAAAGAATTTAAGAATGAGGTACAAAACCAACTTGGTAAAAGTATTAAAGCCCTTCGATCAGATCGAGGTGGTGAGTACTTAAGCCAAATATTTGATGACCATCTAAAAGAGCGTGGAATAATATCCCAACTCACTCTCCCTGGAATACCGCAATGGAATGGTGTCTCTAAGAGGAGAAACCAAACCTTGTTAGACATGGTTCGATCTATGATGAGTCATGTAGAACTTCTAAGCTCTTTCTGGGGACATGCTCTATTAACAACTGCTTTCATACTTAACCGTGTTCCATCTAAAATGGTTTAAGAGATACCATATGAGATATGAACTGGTAGGCATCCTAGTGTGTCTTTTATAAAGATTTGGGTATGTGAAGCCTATGTAGGTCACCAAGTCCCTGATAAACTTGGTCTCAAATATGTAAGTGCTTCTTTGTAGGATATCCCAAGGAAATCAAGGGATACTACTTCTATAATCCCACCGAAGGCAAAGTATTTATTGCACGGATTTTTGTGTTCCTAGAGAGATAATTTGTCTCCAAAAGAACCAGTGGGGGAAAGATAGAACTTGAAGAAATTTAAAGTTCGCAAAGTAGAAGCAAACCAATGATGGAAATGGAGCGGCTCCACAAATCGTTGTGGAACAACAATCTGCTCAAGTAGCACAAGGCCTACGTAAGTCTAGTAGGATACCTCATCAACCTGAGAGAAATGGATTTCTCGTGGCTTAACATGGTGATGTATTGCTCATAAATCAAGATGAGCCTATGACTTATGAGGAAGGTATAAAAGACTCAGACTTTGAGCAATGGCTTGAGGCCATGAGATATGAAATGGAATCCATCTATGTCAACCAAGTATGGACCTTGGTAGACCCAGCTAAAGGGGTAAAACCTATTGGGTGAAAATGTATTTTCAAAAATATAACTGACATGGATGGTAACGTGCAAACCTTTAAGGGGAAGTTGGTAGCTAAAGGTTTCAAGCAAGTTCATGGTGTAGACTATGATGAGACTTTTTTCCCAGTTGCCATGCTTAAATTTATTCAGATCTTGCTTGCTATTGCAACATATAACGATTATGAAATCTGGAAGATGGATGTCAAAATTATTTTCCTAAATGGAAATCTTCTTGAGGATGTGTACATGACACAACCTAAGGGTTTTGTCACTCCAAATGATGCTGGAAAGGTGTGTAAGCTACAACGATTCATTTATAGGTTAAAGCAAGCTTCTTAAAGGTGGAATCTTCGCTTCGATGATGCAATCAAAGAGTCTGGTTTTATCAAGAATGAAGATGAACCTTGTGTCTACAAGAAGGTTAGTGGGAGCACATTGTCTTTTTAGTGTTGTATGTAGATGACATACTACTCACTGGGAATGACATCCCTACCTTACAATCTCTAAAGACTTGGCTAGGGAAATGTTTTTTCATTAAGGACTTTGGTGAAGCTACCTATGTATTAGGCATCAAGATCTATAGAGATAGATCAAGAATATTGCTGACCTTAGTTAGAGTACATATATAGACAAAGTATTGAAATGTTTTAATATGCAAGAGTCCAAAAAGGAATTTCTGCCTATGTCGCATGGTGTAAGTCTGTTTAAGGCTCAATTTCCTACAACTCGATATGAGAGAGACTGCATAACTAAGATTTAATATGCATCTGTAATTAGATCTATCATGTATGTCATTCTATGTACTCGTCCAGATGTCTCATATGCTTTGAGCATGACGAACAGGTACCAGTTAGATTTCGGTAAGAGTCACCGGACTGCTGTCAAGAGTATCCTTAAGTACTTAAGATGGACTAAGGATTCGTTCTTGATATATGGATCCAAGGAAGAGCTTGTTGTAATGGGTTACACTGACGTTAGCTTCCAGTCCGATAAGGATGACTCCAAATCGTAATCGGATTTTGTGTTTTTCCTAAATGGTGGAACCGTGAGCTGAAAGAGTTCAAAGAAAGAGACAGTAGCTGATTCTACCACAGAGGCTGAGTATATTGCTGCCTCCAATGCAGCAAAGGAGGCTGTTTGGATCATAAAGTTCATCACTGAATTTGGCATAGTTTTTAACATTGTGGACCCGGTGGACCTCTATTGTGATAAAAATAGGGCAACTGCACAAGTTAAGGAGCCTAGATCCCACCAGCGATCCAAACATATACTTAGGAACTTCCATCTCATTCGAGAGATTATCGATAAAGGAGATGTGAAGATATGCAGAGTACCGACAGATGATAACATCACCGATCAACTGACAAAGTCGTTTGCACAACGAAAGCAAGAGGATCACACTAGGTCTATAGACATTATATGTATGTCTGGTTGGCTCTAATGCAAGTGGGAGATTGTTGATGTATGCCCTAGAGGTCAGTTATGTATTGACATTACTAGTTTACATTGTATCATGACATTTATTTCCTATTGAGACATTTTATTTATTGTGAATTAAATGAACAAAATAAATTCCTTAGAATAGTAAGTTCAATGTCATGGGATATCAAGTTCATGACTTGATTGTGACATCCTATTGACAGAAAACAGAACACTATTCTTAAATATCCCAGTCAAGTATTATTGTGAATTAGGACAACGATAATACATAGAGACTAGTGTGTGCATAGACTGATGGCCCTTCCCATGGGTCATGGATATGCGATATCAAGTCTTCACATGGATACATATTAGAGTAATAATGTACTGGACTGACCCACCATGAGAAAACTTTTAGGTTTTAAAGGCAATCTCAGATTAAATACACAGCAGAAAAATTACAAAAAATATCGAAACATAGCCATGGATCCATGCAAAAACCATAAATCATGTTTAGGAGTTATACCTTAAAGATGGATCTTCTGTCTCCAAAGTATGCCGACCATAGCACTGCAATATTGCGGTGCCTCTACGGTATCCACACGAATGGAACGAAAAACGGCTGTCCCTTAGACCACGGTGCTAGCTGCGAAAAGGGGATGCTCCTCCTCACGATCTCTCTCTCTCACTTTCTGTGACGGCTATGGTTTTTCACATGTGTCTTTTCCACAGCTACATATCATATATATAGGTACAAACCAACCCTAAGAGCGTAATGAGGTTGTTGGGCTCACAATCTGACCTGGGTCAGATTCGTGTGTGGGCCTTTGAAATTTAGTCGACTCATTTAATCTAATTAAATGTCCAACTAATGTCAAGAGTCCAAGTCTTACTCGGATTCCCATTTAAATTCATCCTATGAATTTAAATTCTAATTTCGATCCATTCTAAGTGTGTGACCCTGTAGGTTCCCATTACGTTGACAGTAATACTAAAATCATATTCGAGTATTACAAATAGTGAGCAGTATCTAGCAATACATCACTGCTACTCAAGTAACGAGAATGTCAGTGATTTGCACCTATCCGTAACCAATGTTACCATGTAGTCTAATTCCTTTGTCCAGATATCTTAATTAACCACAAGGCATAGAGCGTGTCACCTTTGCATAGTTCAATCTTTGGTTTCTTGATGTCTGAGTAGACTTACTAAAATAAATGAGATCAATATCTCATATTGACTCATTTGAGCACGGCTGTGCAATTTGTTGTAATACCCCGATTTTCTTAATATATAAAGATTAATTCTCTTTTATAATATGCTTGTGTAGCACGTGGCTATTACTCCATGATGAATAAATTATATTTTTCCCTATAAATTACTTGCTTTAAAGCCCAATGTTAATTTGTCTATTTTTCTTTTAATAAAATTTATTTTGGCCCAATTTGGTTTTAAGCCCATGGATTGTAAACTCTCTTATTATTTTTCCACAACTTGTAATGTAACATTTTTCTTACTCTATTTTTCCGGGTATTCAATATGCTATTTGTAGGGTGTGGTTGTGTGTACACGTGCACTCCATGTACACGTGCACAAGGCACAACTCCTTGGCCGGTTTTGGGAAGCTAGGAGTGGAGATCATGGGTGGTTACTTTTGGGATGTGGGTAGTTTCTTAACTCCCGATCTGATCTCAACCTTTGATTCCTCAACTCCCCAATAGATCTCAGCCCTCCATTTCACCTATATTCTAGTATAAATACCCTCTACTTTCCCTATCTCTTTTACACTTAAAATTTCCTGAGTTTAAAGAGAGTATCTGTGAGTTGTGTGGGAGCTTTCCTGTGGAGGCAAGCAGCATTGCTGGAGATTTCGGTGTGGAGCAAAGGAACAAGAAGTGCTGTGTTATTGGAGGACTTTGCGGGATTTCGGTTTATTTCTTCATACAAGGTGGGTGTTTCTCAGGACTTCTAATGTAGGAATAATGCTACAATGGCTATGATTGATATTATGCTATAAAAGTGATTTAAATGCGGTAGAAATTGCTTGAACTTGCTATTAATGTTGGAAACGAGACTGTTGGTACAGTCGGCTGCCATGTGAGCCAGTCGACTGGTACGAGACATTATTTCGCATGAATGCAATGATAAACGTATGTATGAATGAACATGATGGTATGAATACTGTTTTCATGGTCTCCCTATGACACATATGCTGGAGGGAAGGTAAATGAATAAAAAGAGCTCATGGTAATTAATAATTTTGGAATTGTCGAAGCAGTCGACTGATAGTGTGTTAAGTCGACCGGTACTTCAAATCTGACTGTGACTGTTGGGTAGTTTCATAAACTGATATATTTCCATCATGTGGACCCAGTTTGATGACTTGGGATTTACATCTTTATTGTTGTAAGGCATTATGAGCATATGTGAATGCATGTTTAAAGTATTTCCTTAACGGAAAGGACATGTTAGTAATTTGATGATCCATGTTGTAGTGTTACTGATGATAAGAGACCTTGTCTGTGGAACATGAACTTATGTATACTGTTAGTTGACATCATGATGAAATACACGTAAGAACTGTAAATGGTCTATTGAAATTAGATCTGTCCAGTCGACCGGTTGCGTGTAGCAAGTCGACTGATCTGGACATAGAATTATGCTGTTGAAATTGCTAAGACAGACGACTGAGGTGTGAACAGTCGACTGTTGTGTGACTAATATTGTGAACTTGAAAGTTGCGGGACAGGCGACTGGTAGTGTACACAGTCGACTATCCCGAGCCCTTTTGATAACCCTGTATATGACTGTATAAGTCGACTGGTGTTCTTCTAAGTCGACTGTACAGAAAGGACTTTGACATGTTTGAATTCATGTTATTTTGCTGTTGGTAATTGTGAAACTATATGATTAAAGTCAATGGATTCTGCTTATGGCTGCATGAATTGTGTAAATGAATCATAGATGAGAAATGGAAGATTAAATGAAATTACGAAATGTGAAATCATGGTGAGAAAAGTCTGTGAGACTCTAAAATGAATTATGAGCTGATGATGCTCAATTGGATATTGTGAATTTGAAATTGAACGAAAGAGTAGCTAAGTCTCCCCGGCAGTGAATGAAATGATATTGAGACCAGGTTGGTCAAGTGGAATGAAATGATAAGTCCGGATGATGGAGAGGCTAACTCTAGAGATTGATTTTCATTCATGATTCTAATTAGATTAATACATAGTGTGGAGGTGATGAAGATGAGAGAAAAACATGAGTATGAGAGCTAGGGTACGGTGCGGGTGTGTGAGCCGCAGAATGCATGCTTGATGCGTCAAGACATGGCGCGGGCACAACTCAGTAATGATCGGACTCTAGTCACGCTTATGGGATGTTTTGGTGACTGCAAGAGGAGTGTGTTCAGGGAGGAGGCTGAATTGTCGCAGAATGCATACTTGACGAGTCAAGACATGGCGCGAAATTCTACTCCAGGGGCCAGGATACATGCTTGTACTCATAGATTCATCTAGGATACTCATTGGAATTACAGAAGTAGAATAAGTCATGGCGGGAGATTGAACCCTACAAAAATGAAGATCGTTTAAGAGGCTTGCACTCGAACCTATGTAGTATGGGATGCATAGAATTCGAACAAGTGCGCATTAGTGTCATGATTAATTAAGTAAATTGCATTAAGGATTTAAGTGCACAATCACGACACGACATCATTAAAAGTTCCCTCTTATTTGCATGCTTATGTTGAACAAGTTTGTGATTTGTAAGAAATGAGATTCATTATACTGTTTCTGGCATAGAGAGGATGGCTATGTATAATTATCGTCGGTTGAATAAACTGACGTGCCCACAGTTTTTATGCAGGATATAACTACATGTAAGAGGAATGGATGCATAAAGAGTTCATTATGCTGTTGTTCATTTATGTAAATATTGTATATTTTGCTTCCGCTGTGTAAATTCAAATGTAATGTGTTGTAAACTCTGATGTAAAAGAAAAGTTTTAAATTTCCTTGTAAAATTGTATGTGAAGAAAGCGAAAAGATCCTGAAGAACATCTCGAATTCAGTAATTTTGGGATTCGGGGCATTACAGAGTGGTATCAGAGCCACGCTTTCTATGCTTTCACACTTGTACAAATTTATAAGGAACGACACCCTAGATGAGGACATTAGAGTGTGCGTTTGAGTTTAGAGATTTAAATGTAAGTAACTTACATTTGTGTTGCTCTAAGATTTATGCTTTCTCCTCTCTATTTCTAAGATGGCTGATCACTTCGACCCTGCTGGAGGCGACGACTGGCACATTATTGAGGAAGAATACCATCCTAGACAGGCTGATTCTGAGGACGAGTATCACCCCGGGCAAGCTGATTCTGATGATGAGGAGTACCCCAAATCTCGAGAGATCACCCCACCGCCGAACTCACCTGATGATTCTTCTTCTTCCGATGAAGAAAAGGGACCAGCTCTGGGTAACGCTGTAGCTTCTCTGCAGAGGCAAGTGGATACCTTGAAGTATAGAGTTGGAGTTTTGGAGGCTCAGCTGGAGAAGCGGAATGCTGACTATTCTGTTCTTAGCCATCGGATTTGGGAACTTGAGAAGAAAAAGAACCTAACTGATGTGCTGAAGGATGAGGTGGATGAACTGCGGGATGAACTTCGAGCAGCGAAGAGGACCCGTAGAGATTAGATTGTCTTGGTTTCTTTTTTCTTTTGTTCTGATGTTAAAATGTTTTTTTTAAATTCGAATGTATAAACTTTGAAATTCAATGAGATGAAAGTTGGTTTAATTTCTTGTTTTATACTTCGAGTTTGATGGACCTTTTACATCAGAATATGGAAAGGGAGCATTGGTCACATAAAGGTTATGTCAAATCACTAGCATTCCCGTTACTTGAGTAGCAGTGATGTATTGCTAGATACCGCTTACTGTTTGTAACACTAGAATAGGATTTTAGTATTACTGTCAGCGTAATGTGAACCTACAGGGTCACACACTTAGAATGCGTCGAAATTGGAATTTAAATTCATGAGATGAATTTAATTGGGTATCCTAGTAATACTTGGACTCCTGACATGGTTGGGTAATTAATTAGATTAAATGTGCCAACTAAAGTTAGAAGGGACACACGCATCTGACCCATGTTAGATTGTGAGCCCAATTGCCTCACCATTCTCTTAGGGTTGATTTTCTGCACCTATATGTACGACATATTTTTGTGGAAAAGACACAGGAGAAAACTCTAGCCGTCCAATAAATTGTGAGAGGGGGAGAGATCGTGAGGAATATCCCCTTCCTGCGGCTAGCACCGCGGCATGAGGGAGAGTTTGATTTGATCCCTTCGTGTGGATACAGTAGAGGCATCGCAACCTTTGCAGTGCTGCGATTTTCATATTTTGGAGACACCAAATCTATCTTTAAGGTATAACTTCTAAACACGATTTATGGTTTTCGCATGGATTCATGGCTAGGTTTCGATATTTTGTATTTTTTTTTGTTGTGTAATCTGTGATTGCCCTCGAAACCTAGCAGATCAGGATGATGTTGTTGTTGTTCGCATTGGAAGGAGGGAGGAGGCATGGATTAGGAAGATGTTGTTGTTGTCGACGTCGGGATCATGGATGAGAGAAGAGGAAGATGCTGTCGCAGGGAAGTTGGTGGAAATGGAAAGATACTGGCAAAACTGGGGTTCAATTTGAGAAATACTAGTACCTGCAAAAAAAATTCAGACTTTTTTTAGGGAAAAAAGAATTGGGCTGGGTTCGATTTCGGGTATATGTTTCCAAGTATTAAGGTTTTGATTATAGGGTTTAGGGTATTCGGGTATATGGTATAGGGTATTAAGGTTCGGGTTTGGATTTGAGTTGGGTTTCGGGTTTGGATTTGAGTTGGGTTTTGGGTTTGGTGTTGGATGTAGGAGAGAGGGTTGCAGTAGCTAGGGTTTCAGGGTTTTTTTTGTTTTTGTTTTGTTTTTGATCTATTTTTAGGAGCAGGTCGGGGTGGGGACTTTGATGGAGGCGGCTAGGGTTTGGGGAAGTGGATTTGGAGTAGGGTTTTGGACTTGGGATTGATTTGGAAGGGGACAGTAATGGTTAATTTGGAGTTGCTGTTTGGAGGGGATGTTGGGGCTTATGGCGGAGAAGTTCGAGTTTGGATGAAATAGGGTGTTGCTGGGGTGTTGGTGGCTGCAATGAGATGGTGCGGTGGTGGAGTTGGTTCGGGTATGGAGAGACAGTGGATGGAGTTTTGGGATGGAGGCTTGGAGGTGACCGATGGGTTGATGGAGGCAGATGATGTTGTGATTCAGATATGAAGGAGTTTGGTTGGGACAAGAGTGGTGCTGGCTGCTATTTGGGTGGTGAGGGCAGCAAGGAGGAGGAGGTAAAAATTGATGGATGATGGTGATGGAGTTGAAGTAGATTAGAGAAGAAGATTATGGATAATTAAGAGTTGATATTAGGATTACAGAAGGAGATGAAGATTAGGGATTAGGGTTAGGATTTAGAGATGGGAATATGAATTAGGGTTTGAGATATTCAGAGATAGAAAAAAAATACTTTATTAGATTAATTATAACCGAGTGTTATAAAATAATGTAAACAATAAACAAAGGAAATAGAGACAAGAGGGAAGAAGATTATTCTCATTCATAATATTTTCATCTCACTTACAAATGAATCCCCAATGGCCTATTTATAGGCTTACAAAGAATACAAATAGACAATTGCATAATTATTACATATGAATAAATATGAATGAATGCAATGTGGTAGTGGAGAATGTGGAAAGAGTGGGGGGAAGTTCAATAGACAATTCACACTTAATAATTTATTTATAATACTCCCCCTTGAATGTCTATTGAATGTAAATAAGAATATGCCTCGTTAAAACCTTACTAGGTAAAACCCAAATGGGAAAAACCCTAGTGAAGGAAAAAGAGTACATAATCTTTAACAATGATATGCAATGAAGATGCTACCTCGTTAAAAACCTTACCAAGAAAACCCAATGGGACAAAACTTGGTGAAGGAAAAAAGATTGCATATCATCTCTCCCCCTGACGAGATCATCCGATTAGGACTTTCAAAAGTCATATCTCGAATCTCGATCAATTCTACCATCCTTTTCAAAAGTTGAGGTGATAGAATCATAGCGATCAAACAAACACATCTATGCCTTGCCTCGCATGGAGTCAATATCTCTTGATTGATATCTGGCTTTATAATGATATGATAAATACTCAGTCCAATGACTTCGAGTTGGTGAGGACTACATCTTACTAGTAAACCAACTTTCAAATGATTAATCTGAAAAACCTGACAACAAAAATGATGGCAAAACAAGAAATTTGCTTATCCAAGGTCTTTTCGTCTTAAGATATTTCTTTAAACATTGCACGGCTTGTACAACTCTTCCGGAGTTCCAACAGACTTCGACCTTGAATATTTAATAAATATATGTGAGCTTATATGACCATTATTATGGTCCCCTTTATCGAAAACTCACTAAGATGGTTATATCACATTTGTTCCGATTGTTTTAATCCAGACAAAGCTTTGTTTAACTTAACTAAGTAAATCTTCCCGGGAATTATCATTATGTGCTTCTGGCACTTTTAAATCCTTCAGAGATTTTCATATATATATATATCATGGTCTAACGAACCATACAAATAGGCCGTGACCACATCCATGAGGCGCATTTCAAGTCTTTCATGCACTGCCAGACATATCAAATATCAAAATATTATTGCATCCACCACAGGAGAATATGTCTTTTCATAATCAACACCAGGCATCTGGGTAAAACATTGTGCGACTAGTCGTGCTTTATATCTAGTAATCTCATTTCGTTCATTTCTTTTTTGTACAAAAATACCCATTTATAGCTTACTGGTTTGATCTCTTTTGGTGTTCGAACTACCGGTCCAAAAACTCCTCGTTTTTCGAAGGAGTCTAATTCAGACTTAATTGCCTCTTTCCATTTTGGCCAATCATTTCTATTTCTACACTCTTCCATAGAGGTAGGTTCATGATCCTCGTTTTTATTTATGATATCGCGCGCTATATTATATACAAAAATATTGTCGACAATTATATTATTCCGGTCCCATCTTATTCCCATAATGACATAGTTAATCGAGATCTCTTCATTTTCATTAATTTCAGGTACCTGATTCTCTTCATTATTAACTATGTCAATGGTCTCTTCTGGAAAGACATCATCGATTTGACAATCATGGTTATTTGCTCCTTTTCTTTTTCGAGGATGTTTATCTTTGGAACCAAGTGGTCTACCACGCTTCAAGCGTGCCTTAGACTCACTAGCAATTATAGGTTGTCCTTCAGGGACATCAATTTTGACAGGAGCATTTACAACTGGAATATGAGATTTTGTTACTCTTTTGTGGTCAGTATATGCGTCTGGCAGTTGATTTGCAATACCTTGCAAATGAATTATCCTTTGAACTTCTAATTCACTTTCTTTTGTTCGAGGATCTAAACTTTTCAATGATAATTCATTCCATGAAATCTCTTTTTCCAACTGTTTATTATCTCCCCCTAATGTTGAGAATATTCATTCATCAAAGTGACTATCTGCAAACCTTACAGTAAACAAATCTCCAGTCATCGGTTCAATATACTTGATTATAGATGGAGATTTATACCCAACATATATTCCTGTCCTCCTTTGAGGTCCCATTTTTGTGCGTTGTGGTGGATTATGTTGGGACATATACCGCACATCTGAAAATTCGTAAATGGGAAATATTTGGTTCCTGACCATGAACCAAAGGGAGAATTATCATTATGTGCTTCTGGCACTACAAAGATATTCAGTACATCTTTCATTCATAGTCTCAATATGATATCCATTTAGACGAATATCTTTAAAACTTAATAAGTTTCTTTGAGACTTAGGCGAAAATAATGCATTTTCAATTATGAATTTTGTGCCTTCTGGCATTATAAAATTTGCTCTTCTGGAGCCTTCAATTATCTTTGCACAGCCTGATATGGTATTGACATGTGCTTGATCATTTCTCAGATTAGAAAAATATTTCTTATCTTTAAGAATGGTGTGTGTAGTAGCACTGTCTGTAAGACATATATCCCCAACTTGAATCTTGGATTGATACATATTCATAATTTAGATAAAGAAAAAAAAAATGCAAAATAAAGCATATAATAATAATGAAGAAACAACGTCCAATGGTGATATACGCATTAATCATTTATAAAACTGTGACCACAATTGCATAAGTTACAAGTAACTGTAACCAAGGGCTGAGCTACTTAGGGGTGGGGGAACGTGGCCCACCTTGTTTCATTATTTCATCCATTTACTGAAGACGACATATTAAGTAGGTATGTGATGCGGTTTATTTCTGGGAGACGTGTGGATGCACCAGGTGTGAGTTCGGACTCGATTTGTATTGAAGGAGAAAGCTGCTTGTCAGACGACCCTCGGAGTGACCTGGCGGCTCCTGCGACGGGCTCGGAGTGCGGTGGATGCCTCGGCTCGGATCAGAGGGTTCGGATCCGAGGTCTTGTGTACCTGCAGACGGTCCTGAAACACCGGGGTTTATCCCGGTGGCGGACCCTCCGACGATCTAGTCAGTTTCTGTGAGAGAGTAGCAATAACTAGGTGAATTTAAGTGGCAAAAGATTGATTACCTCTAAATGTGGGTGAGGGTCTAGTATTTATAGGGAATTCCAACCGGGTTTGGATCCGCTTGGGGGCCGGGTCTGAACCCGAAAGCCCATGGGCCTGACGTGGCAGAAGGCCCAGGGGGTTTAGGGCTGACGTGACAGTACCAGGAGTGGTATAGGGCTGACGCGGCAAAGCCCTTGGTGGTATTTGGAGCTGACATGGCAGATCATGGGGCTTCTGTGCTTCTGGGAGGATCTGGTGGCCCAGGCTGTGCCAGGTCATCCTTATTCCATACCAGGAGGGGCGGACGGCCCGGAGGGCTGTCGTGGATCGGAGGTCGAGGGCCATCGCCGCTCATCGGATACGAGGAGACCAGATCTGTGGGGGTGAACTTGAGGTTCGGCACCGACCCTGCAGTGGCTCGAAGCCGAACTAGACTGCTGTTTCTTCCATTCTTTGAGTGAGAGTTGTATTGGGCCCTGGTTGGGCCTCAAGCCATTTTTACCCTACCACACAAGCTCCCCACTCCTGCGGGGGTGCGAGAGCTAGCCGTGGAGGAGTGTTTACGGTTGTAGAAATGGGACGGCGAGCCACTGGGCCTTCATGAGGGGGTTGTCCTTATTGTTTTTAGAGCGATCCTCGAGCCGGCGAGAGTCTATGGATCGGCAAGGGTGACGGCGGACTGTCTGAGACTTCCTGAGAAGATTACCTTGGTACCAGACCTAACCTCGAACAGACGAGGGATTATGGGTCGGCAAGGGTGATGGCAAGCCGTTGAGCCTTCCTGAGAAAACTACCCTGGTGCTAGACCTGACCTCGAGCTGTCGAGGGATTACGAGTTAACAAGGGCGATGGCGAGCCGTGGAGCCTTCCTGAGAAGACTACCCTGGTGCTAGACTCGACCTCGAGCTGGCGAGGGATTTATGGGCCAACAAGGATGATGGCGAGCCGTTGAGCCTTTCTGAGAAGACTACCCTGGTGCCAGACCTGACCTCGAGCTTGGCGAGGGATTACGGGTCAGCAAGGGCGATGGCGAACCGTGGAGCCTTCCTGAGAAGACTACCCTGGTGCTGATGGCGAACCGTGGAGCCTTCCTGAGAAGACTACCCTGGTGCTAGACCCGGCCTCGAGCTGGCGAGGGATTTATGGGCCAACAAGGGGGATGGCGAGCCGTTGAGCCTTCCTGAGAAGACTACCCTGGTGCCAGACCTGACCTCAAGCTTGGCAAGGGATTACGGGTCGGTAAGGGCGATGGCGAGCCGTGGAGCCTTCCTGAGAAGACTACCCTGGTGCTAGACCCGACCTCGAGCTGGCGAGGGATTTACGGGCCAACAAGGAGGATGGCGAGCCGTTGAGCCTTCCTGAGAAGACTACCCTGGTGCCAGACCTGACCTCGAGCTTGGCGAGGGATTACGGGTTGGCAAGGGTGATGGCGAGCCGTGGAGCCTTCCTGAGAAAACTACCCCGGTGCTAGACCTGACCTCGAGCTGGCGAGGGATTACGGGCCAACAAGGGTGTTGGCGAGCCGTTGAGCCTTCCTGAGAAGACTACCCCGGTGCCAGACCTGACCTCGAGCTTGGCGAGGGATTACGGGTCGGCAAGGGCGATGGCGCGCCGTGGAGTCTTCCTGAGAAGACTATCCTGGTGCTAGACCTGACCTCGAGCTGGCAAGGGATTATGGGCCAACAAGGGTGAGGGCGAGTCGTTGAGCCTTCCTGAGAAGACTACCCTAGTGCCAGACCTAATCTCGAGACGACGAGGGACCTACGGGTCGGCAAGGGCGATGGCGAGCCGTTAGAGCCTCTCTGGTATGACTACCCTGGTACTAGACTTGGCCTCGAGCTGGCGAGGGGATAAGGGTCGGCAAAGGGGGGGCGAACCATTGTGTCTTAGGAATGTTGAGCAGGGTAGCCCGCTGTCTTTGCAGAGTATTGAAGGCGCCCCGGGAACTGTGTGATGTTCCAATTTCCCAGGGGCCTTAATGGTGCCGCCTAATAAATGCATGGTGCATGGTCTTCCGTCGTTTGATTTTCCCCATGTCATAAAGGCCGGCCTATGGGGGAGGCTATAAGTACCCCTCTCTCTGCAGTGGGTTGGATCACAGCAAGGGTGGTCTATTGGCCATCAAAGGTGTCTGCTCCGGCGGACATCTGTTTCTTGCAAAATTTTACCCCTGGTCGTGTTGGAGAGGTGGTTTCTCTGCCGCCCGGATCTTCTCTTGGATCTGATGGCTCTGATACGGTAGCCAGATCCAGGGGGGATCAGGGCGAGAGGGGTAACGACCGAAATTCGGACCGGTAGATGAGGAGCCTCGGATTGGTGATGCCTCTGCCGTCTGGATCCTTTTTCGGGTCAGACGACCCTGATATGGTTGTTTGGCCCGAGAGAGATCCAGACGGGAGGGGCATCAACCATATCCCGGACTTGGGGCTGAAGAGCCTCGGATAGATGGGTTGTCTCCGATTGGAGGTTGGCCACTCTGTCTTCCAATAGGGCTCCAGGTGATGGCAGTTTCTGTCTCACCCTCGAACAGTTCGGGGTTTCGGCTGTCGAGGCTGTAAGCCCCGAGCTGCTCGCGGGTGAAAGGGGAACCGACCGAGCCCTAGAGCCCGGGGCGTCTGTCTAAGGACGGCGCCTTAAATCTTAAGTAAAATATTCTCTTTGCCGAATACCCCCTCCGAACTGACCCCCACGTCTGGCTGCCAGCCTGGCATTAGATGACGTCAGCAGCGCACGTTTCGAGGACGTGGCACATTTCCCAAGCGGCAGTTGCACGTCAATAGGTGAACAGTACTTGCGGAAATCGAGGAGTCGCTTTCATCCTTTATACATACTCCCCCCTCTCCCTCTTTAGCCCACTCATTTCTTGCTGTTTTCTTTTTCAAAAATTTCCCAACACTTCGGCGCTCGTCCACTTCAGCGCTCGTCCCTGCAGTTTGCTGTACCAGACTCGCCCTTCCGAAGTGACCCCAGGTGAGTTGGTAAGTCTGTTTAGTTTAGGCACAGATGGATAGGGCTCAATCTGGCTCGTCAGCGTCGACGTCTAGGGGGAAAGTGAAACCTGTCTCCAAATCGACGTCATGGGAGGAGCCCGTGCTTGAGGAGGAGTCAGTACACATTGAGGAGCCTTCCGATTCGGTTTCGTGGGAGGAACCAGTAGGTGAGGAGGAGGAGGTACATGGTGCGAGGCCGTTATGCTCCCGACGTCCCTTCGTGGTGGAGAGTAGCGAGTCGGAGGAAGCGAATGATGGCTCGGACGGCGTCCATGTTCTGGAGTTGACTTCCGAGGAGGAGGGAGGCGAGGGCGGCACAGTAAGAAGATCCACAGTTCAGGGTGCGGGTCCGAGTTCCATGCCGACTGGTCTGGGGCCCTTATCTACTCCCTCGCTGGAGCGAACCAAGAAGAGGAAGAAAGCTCCGAGGAAGGCAGGACCGAGGACTGGTGGTTCGAGCCAGGCGCCTGTTTACCACAATTTGTGGACAGGTTCGCCCGTGCAGCCGAAGCCTTTCCGTCAGTATCCTGACGACCTATCTGACAAGGAGCACTTCGGTGTGCAGGACTCTTCGCCGAGTCGGAAGAGGGTGATGATGGACGCGATTCCGACCGTCTTGGAGGGTGGGGAGTTGGAGGTTTTGCAGCTGGCGTACCACATCGGTCCTGGCTACGAATTGATGCTGCCGAGCTCTACTTTGCGCCCAACCGATCCCCTATCTGCTTGGTATTGCGTCTTCCCAGTGGACGCTTTCATCTCTGGACTGAGGTTGCCAGTCCACCCGTTTGTTCGGGAAGTTCTGAACTGGGCCTCCTTGGCGCTGATGCAGTATGGGCCGAACTCTTGGAAGCAGATAATTTGTTTTGTACTGATGTGCGAGGAGCAAAAGGTACCCCTGCGGTTGAACGTGTTCCGAGCGATGTTGATGATCAGCTCGGCGGCTGAGGGTGTTTACTATATCTCCCCCCGGAGTAAGGGGAAGGTTGTTCACAGCCACCCGGACTCCATCAAGGATTGGAAGAAAAAATATCTGGTGATACGGAGTGAAGAGCCCTGGGACATTCCGACTCGATGGAACCATTCCAAGCTGAGCTATCAACGGCCGAGGACGAGGGATCTGACGGCCGAGGAGTGGGGGTTTGTCGAGCGCCTCCGTCTGTCCCCTAGTATCGATTGGACGAAGGTGACGGAGGCCCACCTGGCGAGCGTTGGACTGAGCCCAGCCGTTCTGCATATGTAGTTGTTTCTTTTCTCTCGATCTTTTCGTACTTTCTTGCTCATTGCTCTTAATGGTTTTTTCTGTAGATATGGATGAAGCATCGATCGAAGCAAGGAGGCTCGCCATGAAGAAGGAGAACGCCGAGAAGAAGAAGGGGGAGGCGACGAAGAAGCCGAGGGAGCTGTCCCTGGTTATCTCGGAGGCCCCGCTCGAGCCGAGGGCTAAGAGGACTCGCTCGGAGACGAGCAAGGGGACGGCCCCTTCGAGGGGTAAGGGCCCAGCGAGGGCATCCGATCTCGACAAGGGGAAAGGTCCCTTGGTAGAGGTTGAGGAGGAGGACTCGGTGGTGGAGATTTTGCGGCAATGGTGGGCACCGGACTGGTCGGTTCGGATGGGCGACTGTTTGACTGAGGAAGCCCAGGCCGTTGAGGTGGTGGAGAAGTTGGCGACCCCTCGCGATCGCCAAGTGATGGAGAGCGAGCCCGTAGAGGTGGCATTTACGCGCCTGGCGCAGGCCACCGTGCTGGTAAGCTTGTCGACCTTATCCCTCTTGTTAATCTTGCTTCGGGAGTTTTCTTCTTATCTGTGCTTGTCGGTCGCAGGCTTGTATGCAGGGAGCTAACGTAAAGAACCTCTACGTAGCGTCCCTGTCACAAGAGCGAGCTCGGGCGGATAAGAGCGAGCGGGAGATGAAGGAGATGCGGATCGAGCTCGAGGGTTCGCATAAGAGGGAGCAGCAGATGAAGCTCGAGCTCGAGGCTAAGGACGCGGAGTGGGGGAAGAGGGTGGTCTCCTTGAAGAAGAAGTTCGCCAAGGAGAAGGAGGAGTTGACGACTGCGTTCGCCAAGGAGAAGGAAGAGCTGACGGATGCGGGTCAGCGGATGGTGATCAAGGCCCAGGATGAGTGCTACGCGAAGGCCCTCAGTCATGTGAGGCACTTCTACCCGACCGTCGACCTGTCCACCTTTGAGTATGACATGGAGATCGAGGGGACACCGAAGACTCTTGCCGAAGAAAGGCCCGTTGGCAACCCGGCCGTCGACCCTCCTGCGAACCCGATCGATGCCAAGGTGGGAAATCAAGTTGTATAGTTTTATCTTTCTTTTTCCCCCCTTCGATTGTATTTGCCTTCCGCGGACTGGCTACCGCCTTTTTTGTAAGAAGCAGCACAATTTATAAAAAAGTATTTTTGACTGGCCAAGTGTTTTGACCTCGGATATTTTCGAACCTCCTTGCTTATGTGCGTTGAGTTGGTTCTCTTGTAGGTTGTGGCTTCCCTTCCCGAGGCGGACCCTCATCGTTCCGACGTGGTGTGGCTCCGGAGCAAGGTTGAGGCATTGGAGGCCACTTTGGCTCGGTACCGTGAGAGGGCCCGTACCGCTGATGTGGCCTTTAATTATTACAGGAACATGTCTGAAGCCCTTGGTGAGGAGGCAAGCCGTCTGAGGAGGGCGATGGTGGATCGGGAACTCGTGGGTGTCGGACTCGGATATGCTATGTCGAGTTCCTCGGTGCAGAGGCCCTCCTCTGAGAAGCTACTTCGCGATGTGATAGTGGAGAAGGAGGTGGAGATACACTGCTACCGGACGATGCTGGGCGTCTCGAGACCTTCCTCGGGTGGTCAGCGAGCGGAGGGGGTACCCTCTGTGCTGCCGCTATTGGAGCGTATGCGGCCCGCCGATGCCCAGAGTTCCGTGGCCGGTGTGTCGACCGTGGCCGAACCGAAGGACCATTATGACAAGGAGAGAGTTCCCAGTTGTTCAATTGGAGTGATCCCGCCGTTCGTCGGACCAGAGGGGCCTTGAGAGGGCGGCTTCCTACTGTTTGAGATGAGAGGAGTGTTTCTATAACGGTCTTTGTTTGTTTCCTCCTAACCCAATAAAGGAATATGAATAAGGAATTCATTTCACTCTTTGCTCCGGTTGATAGTGTACGGAATGATGAAGGGAGTGTGGTTCGGCCCTGTCGTTCCGTGAGGGATCGGCGTGGGGCGTGGTGAAGTCTTGGGTGTCGATCCCCTTATCTGGTATTAGGTCGGATCTGCCGAGGCGTTTGGAGTATGATACAAAGAGATTTCCTTAGTATAAGATGGGGGGGCCGCTAAAACGGCCCTTTACATATGAAAGCTTTACAAAAGGTTTACTTCTAGCTAAGTTAGAACTTATGCTCGTCCCTCAAGGGAATTCACTAGGTGCTCGGCGTCAAATGGGAATCCCTCCGGCTCGACGGCAGGTTCGGGAGTAGGGCCGTCCCTCTCTGGTTT